>JAMZAV010004723.1:0-51658 GCA_024449915.1 Sweltsa coloradensis | reverse complement strand
AATTATCCAACTTCTTCCACTTCCACTTGACAGTAGTTGAAAACTCTTTCACTTCCACGCTATCCAACTGTTATCCAACTATCCAACTGCTATCAACTGTATCCATTAATATCCATACTGTTATCTACTGTTATCCATTTGGTATCCAATATCTATTTGGATATCCTATAAAACTTATATAGCAATGCGTTACCTATTAATATATTGATCAATTTCCTCACGAGTACGAACTGTGATTAATTAAAGGGGTATTTAACCGCTAAACTCAAAAAATATATTTCATTCAGGCTAACTAGTAATGAATTTAGCAATTAACAGAAAAATTATTGGGGCCACCATGACCTCCCAAAAAATTGTCAAACATGACATTTTTCGAGCTAGGTCCCATCGGCAAATATCTCCCATAAGAAATAACATGGGGACGATCTTTATGCCCCGTGACCTTGGAGGATTTTGATCTAAAAAAATATTGGCCATTATTGACGTACTCGACAGCCTTTTCTGTAAATTCTCTATATTTTGTTTTGTAATTTGGGGCAAGTAGTTTGGTCAAAATATGCTGATTACCAAGATGGGGTGTGATTTTGGAATGCATATTTTAGCGTGTTTGAGGGTATATTTAGGCACAGTTTCAAGACACGATGTTATAAAGGGGCATTTTAGATTGGTACTATGCTCTAGTATCTATGTGGACAAAAAAGAAGCAGGTTAAAGCCGATTTAGGAAATTTTCCAAAACACCAATTTTCGCCAATTTCTGGATCAAAAAAATTCAACAATTCGTGTTAAATCACAGTTACAAGATATTATTTTTTAAACGGCCATTAAAGTGTAGTATTGTGCTATAGATCACGTGGTAAAAAATAATTTTAGGGTTTTTTAGCCCCTTTAACTTATATAACACATTTGGTTAATAGTAGGGGAGCATAGGTAATTCCTTGGCCGAAAAGGTGAAAGAGCTATGTATGTGGTATCAATCGATTCGTATTGATCCATAGATAAACAATTTCGATGGTGAGAGTCTTGATTTTTTGGCTGAGACCGGCCATATCTAAAACAAGATGGCCGCCGCTTTCGAATTTTAAACTAGCGTATCTTCGTAAGTATTTGACCGATTTTAATTTCAAAGGTACCATTCGAAAGGTCAATGATAGAAATTTAAATTAATTTTACCAAATTTTCACGAAAATCCCATATGTTTGAGGTTATGTTACAAAAACTTTAACTGTTTACTTTACACTTTCTCGTTATGGAACGATATTTACTAGGTAAAAAGGTTTTACAGTTTCTTAAATTGCATTTTTGGTAGATTATTCCTATGTGTTTTTAATGAATCCAAGCATATCATTTTCTGACAATTATAGCCTGAGTTTATGTAATTGAAGCGATGGCATGTGTAGATGAATATATGCTACTACTGTGTGAACTTTATGTTTCAAATACGTTTTGTCGAGGCACAATTGGTGAAACAATTAGATATTTGGTATAAATCGATTCGTTATGAACCGAACTTGAACAATTTCGATTGGGTAAATTTCGAATTTTTTACTGAGACCTTCCCTGGGCAAAAACAAGATGGCCGCCGTCATTGACCATTTTAACTAAAATATCTTTAAAAGTATTTCGCCGATTTCAACTTTAAAGGTACCGTTGAAAAGGTGATAAAAAGAGCTACAAATGATTTAACAACAATTTTCCAGAAAGTTTAATATTTTTGAGGTTATGTTTGTTTTGAGATTTTGGTATTTTTAACGATTTTTTCAGAGCACAATTGGTGAAACAACTATGTATGGGGTATCAATCGATCAATGGCCAAAAATTCCATTTATGCTATTCCGTGCCAATGTGGATCCTTATACATAGGTGAATCTAAGCGACCATTGGCAGTTCGGGTAAAAGAACACAAGAATAATGTAACACAGTGTAAAGTACATAACTCCAAAATTGCAGAACATGTGTATGAAAACCATCATTTCATCGATTGGGAGAATACCTATGCAATATGCCAAGAATCCAATTGGAATAAAAGGAAATTCAAAGAAGCTTGTTTCATGGCATGTACGTCTAATGTCATGAGTACTCCTAGCGCCCATTGTCCTCCAATATGGAACAATTTCTGTCCTAAAGTAAGGACTAGGTAGTGCATTGCTGCCTTAAACTTGATGTGTTGACGATTTGGTGTTTATGTTCTTGTCCTCACCGATTGTTTTGTACATAATTTGTTTCTGCAATGTTTAATTTTATGTTTATCATAATTTGTTGGCATGCATGTTTCATGGTCGTTTTTGTTATTTTTAATATTTATTTGTTTTGTTGAAATGTTCCTTTATTCAACTTCAGTTTGAAAAAGACACTCAACTAGTGTCGAAATATCACTATTAAAAAAAGTATTTCTTACAAGAACAGTGTATGTCCAATAATTTCATTTTAATAAATGGATTGATGATGAACGATTTGTATTGCTTACCGTCACATATTAATGCACTTAAGCTATTCGAGACGATGAGTGGTGATAGATGAAGATGAAGTATGAACAGAAGGGAGGAGGGGAAACCCGGTACCGGCACGTAGCCTTCTCCTTTCGAAAAGTTCCAAGGGGACCAACGGCTTTACGTCCCATCCGAAAGGACGGTGTAACCTTGACAGTCATAAAGGTTCCTCCACTAACCCGGACTGCCGAGCAGACGTCGAGAAGAACGAAGCCGTTACACTAGCTCTCGAACCCTTCATCTGCTCTAACCAGCGGTATACGTGTAAATTAGGGCAGAGCGTTCACCCACTCTCTCCCTGACCACGCTCTATAGTGTATGCATCCTTGAGATATAAAGTGACCATCCGCGGACGAGACCGGGATCGGTCGTCCCGTCTATTGTCTGCATTTTTCCTTTTCCACCTTTTTTGGCGTGACCGAATTTGGGAGCGAACATGGGTTTTTTCTACCTGCCTCCACACATTTCTAATCTATTGTGATAAAAATAATTTATTCAGCGATTTTTTTTTTATAATTGCATGTATTTAATAACGTGGTTCAAATGTGTAGCTTGAGTTATGAAATGCGTTTTTTTCCCTAGTGTCTACGATCAAAACTGACTGAAATATAAAAATATTATTATATTACTAAATAATATTAACAAAAGAAGCATTATCCGTAACTCAGTCAGTTTTTATCGTAGAATTTCGTCCAAAAAAATGACATTCAAGACGCACGCTTAATATTTTAACAACGTTATTAGATATTTGCAATTAAACAAAAAAATATCAATAAATAAATAGAACAATAGAACAGGAAGAGAATACAGCAGGTAGAAAACCCTCAGCTTCTAGGATGGTCTATTTTACGACTTCACGCGACAACCCTTAGCAGCTGCCTCATACCCATACCCGACGCGTCCGTCGATGGTCACTTTGTATCTCAAGGATAAATAAACTTTAGGTTGCTTAACTTCGGTGTTCGAGTGGGAGCCGGCTAAGCGACCGCGGCTAAACCGCTGGAATCGAAACGAAATGAGATAATATGCAGCATGAACGCTGGGGTTGTTAGCCTATCCAGGCATCCAGCTATCAGTAATTTAATCTTCATGATCCACCGACTGTCAAGCGATGATTTATGGCATCGAACAAGACTAGACACTGACATTCTCTCAACTCGCAAGTAGAGTATGAAAGTTGACACGCTGTAGTACACTTGACGAACAAAACTTGCTCGGAGCTCCCGCTTCCTCCGAGAATGTCAAAATATTGATCGGGGTAGGTATATACTTGACAAATAAATTCACGGTTTGATCATCGAAGTTTTCGGTATTGCGATTTATGGTTGCACTTCTACCTTTAGTGGTCAAATTGAACAGCCCTCCGACTTCTTTTCACAATGTCCTATTCTCAAGATACCTAATTAGACATCTGAAGAGGGGCATCAATTGCATCCTGGGCAGGCTTTCCACGAAAAATTATTATTATTCACAAGTATTATATGGACATAGGGGCCCGGGTGCTTGCCCCCGAATTTGTTTTTAAAGTTAATGGTATTCTTTAATTATAATTTATACTGAAGTTTTTAGGGAATTGAAGGTCACAGTGTCCTCATTAGCCCATTCAAGGATACTTTGATTCAAATGTATGTAGGGGAGTACGCAATGGCCCAAAAGACGTCAAATAAGCGAAATAGTGGCAAGATCTTGGTGACCAACCTTTGATGCTTGAAATTGAAAGAACATGAGTCAAGGATGTAGGAAATCCGAGTTTACTGAAATTTACCGATATGGAAAGTGCCTAAATGACGTCATCAAGATGGCGGACGAGAAATATTACGTTCCTACAAACATGACCCTGGCTCTGCCTGTAGAAATATTTCATGTGATCAAAGTAGTGTGTGATATGTTCAGGAAGGTTTATACTTCAAAATTATTAGGAAATATGTTTTTTATCGTACCTCCTCTAATGACTATTATAATGACTATTTCAAATTTGCTATTAATGTTGTTGGACATTTGCCCTTCCGTAGCCTGTAGATGTTTCCCTTGGCGGCAAATACAAAAATATCTCAAACAAATGTTTGAAAGGCTCCTTTTCTGAAAATAATTATGTATGACGCAGATCTCTAGTGCAAATATATCGCGCCGTATGATGTTTTGAAGGCCACAGAGTGGGGGCAACGGGATGCGTCAACGCGCCTTTTAATTGCTGTGGGATCCCGGAAAATCGTGATACAAGCAAATCCTTTGGCACAGTTGTTCTATGAAACATTAAAAACAGTTTAGCTTGTGGTATTGATCCATTTAGTCCGTAAAATTCAATACGGCGACCATTTTCCAAAATGGCTACCATAAGTACTGAATTTGCTTTTTTCAACGCACAACTATTAATGAGGAGTCATTTTCAACTAACTTGAGGTCGCTGAATGCAAATAACACATTAAAAACCTTTTTGGAGACAATTCGAACGCTGTTTTGAACGAAAATGTTCTCATTTTTACTTTATTTTGAGCATGGTAATAATAACGAAACCCAAGTCACTCGAGATGGACACATGCTATCTGAACTCAGTTAAATTAAAGGTACAGAAATTTTTTTTTAGGCATACATTAAAATCAGTTTAGTGATTGCTAGTTGAAAACAATAAACCAATAACAAACATGTTTATAGCACGAGATTCTAGTCTTTCATTGTCTAGTACCATCTTAAATGCATGCGAGATACTGTCTTTGTCCGGTGAATGTGGTAAGATCTTGCTTACTATAAGATTTGGTGATTGGTTGAAATGTTCCTCTTTTGGGGAGAATCATTAATTGCTGTCGTGTGTCACTGCATTAATTGAGTGAATTCAATCATGTTTCCAGTTACTTGACCAATGTTGGCCAGTCCATGTGTTTGTCGAAGGCGAAATGGCTTACTTATTATGCTGTCCTCTTGCAACGAGATTATGGCATTGCATCTGTTTGGACTATCACCTATGGGTAGAGGGAGACGGCAACACATTCTTGGACACTGTACGTTTACTCCCAACTTGTACGTTGATATTCAATGCGTTTGGCCAATACACGAACCATACTTTTAGTAAAATCACATCTGATAATATGAATAATATTGGTATGCCCACGTATGCCCATATCGGTACTTTACGATTACGCAATACATTTCACATCTAAATTATGGTCAAATTAGTCGATCCTCAGGACTCGTTGCTATAAACACAAATAATAATAAAAAAAAAAACTATAAACCAGTTGCTATATGGCATATTATATAATGTATCTAGTATCCTGGCATTATGAGTGAGCCATCAAGCAACTTGATATTTGATTGAATTCAGTGACACACGATATGACAGCACAATCAACACATCATCAATAGAGTTACAACTTTCAACCAATCACGAAATCGTCTGCAAGTTCTTACAATCTTACCAGATCCACAAGTCTGCGACAGTATTTCACATGCACAAACGGTGGTACCAGCAAATGAAATACTACAATATCGTACAAATAAACTAAAAACATTACATGGCAGAGTTGTGGCAGCAAGTGTACAATGCAACACATGGTGTAGTGGGCCGTATTTACGGGCGTATACGCTGTATACGTACTGCGTGCGCTAGAAAATGTTCGTAAACACACTGGTTTTGCTCATGATACGAGTGATAAGCAGTGATACAGTCTAATATCCATGGTCGTAACAAGCATTGAGTGACAGTCACGTCTTTGTTATTTTTCTCGATTGAGTTTCCCTTAAAATGTCTCTAAAACTCACTAGATCGAAAGTATAAAAACAACAGTTTTCCGGAGACAAGCCCCCGGACCCCATTTTAATGTGCCGCCACTGCCAATCATTACGTAAAGTGGCAGATTAGGTTCGTTATTTTCCCTAGCCAAATTTACAGCCAATAAAAATACGGTTTTCAATCTGGAATGAAAAAGTCATAGAATTTGTTAACCTAAAATAATTATACACCCTGCAGGGGCTCGATTGATTAACAGTGCGTAGTGTCGGTATTTCGGCTAAATTTTGTAAGGGGGGGGGGGGTGAACACGATAGGAAGCGTGTTCATACTGGTAAATTTGGCACTACACCCCTGCATTACAAACCAGAAGACGTTATATCCTTTTAAAGCGTGTTCATATTGGTTAATTTGGCACTACACCTCTGCTGAATACACGAGTGCGTTTAAAAACATTTAGGCTTATCAAATAATCTGCAAAGCACAAGAAAGTAATCAAGTTTTTCTTGTGCATAAGAAACACCAGAAGTCACAACAAGCAAAGGGAATATAGAATGTAGTAAATAGGCCAACGGCATTTCAAAACACATAAACCTACATCACTACCTTGCTTATATTCCGACAATTCAGTACAAGTACTTAAAAATGTTGAGCCCTTTCTCGAAAATTTGAAGTTGGAAGGGGGGGGGGTTGTAATGTACCGGTACTGCACTCCTTTGTTGGAGTTATGAAGAGTGGAGCAGAGTTTCCAAGAAAGAAAAGACAAAGGTTGTGAAGAGAATGAAGAGGGAAGATATAGTTTTGGTTATATGTATATACATATATATCATATAACTATTGGTCATCAATGAATATGCCCATATCCAAGGACCACGAATACAAAAAAATATCAATTTTTAACATACTAATGAGGAGTGTATGCAGCAATACAAAGAAGTTCTGTATTCTATTTTACGGAGTATATTCAAAATTCACATGCTAGTTATAAGTCAGTTCCAGGCAAGGTGAAACCTTCGTCATATGACCTAGATTGAGACGAATTGGGAATCAATAAATGCTTACTAAAATAGGAAGTGTGCCCCTAATTTTATATTGAAAGAGTAATCTTTTCAAATATTTTAAAAGAATAATATATTGCTATAATTTAGCACGTTACATTAGGTTTATATTATTGAACTGGGCATCACAAAACTGATTTGTATGTGTGCCTATTAAAATATATATATTTCGCTGTACATTTTTCTTAGCTAAGATAGCGTGTTTCATCTTCAGTGAAAAGGTATTATGCGAAAAAGACACCAAACTCGTCTTGGGGTTCGTTATTATTACCATGATCAAAATAAAGTCAAAATTTGAACATTTTCGTTCAAAACAGAATTTGAATTGTCTCCAAAAAGGTTTTTTATGTGTAATTTGCATTCAGCGACCTCAAGTTAGTTGAAAATGACTCCTCGTTAATGGTTGTGCGTTAAAAAAGCGCAAATTTCAGTACTTATGGTAGCCATTTTGGAAAGGGCCGCCATATTGCATTTTAGGGAGTAATGGATCAAATCCACAAGCTAAACTGTTTTTAATGTTTCATAGAACAACTGTGCCAAAGGATTTGCTTGTATCACGATTTTCCGGGATCCCACTGCAATTAGAAGGCGCGTAGACGCATCCCGTTGCCCCCATTCTGTGCTCTTCAAAACATCATACGACGCGATATATTTGCACTAGAGATCTGCGCCATACATAATTATTTTCAAAAAAGAAGCCTCTCAAACATTTGTTTGAGATATTTTTTTATTTGCCGCCAAGGTAAACATCTACAGGCTACGGAAGGGCAAATTTCCAACAACAATAATAGCAAATCTGAAATAGTCATCATAATAGTCATTAGAGGAGGTACGATAAAAAACTTATTTCCTAATAATTTTGAAGTATGAACCTTCCTGAACATATCACACACTACTTTGATCACATGAAATATTTCTACTGGCAGAGCCAGGGTCATGTTTGTAGGAACGTAATATTTCACGTCCGCCATCTTGATGACGTCATTTAGGCACTTTCCATATCGGTAAATTTCGGTAAACTCGGATTTCCTACATCCTTGACTCATGTTCTTTCAATTTCAAGCATCAAAGGTTGGTCACCAAGATCTTGCCACTATTCCGCAAAATCATCGACAAACTTGCTCCCCTAATGGGTTTTAAAGCAGAAATTTGAACAAGCCAATTAATTTTTATTTGATCACAAATTGGCAAATCTATGTGCGGCATGGTTTGGATATTAAAAATTAACTTTTACGACAACTTTAGTCGTTTATTTCGGGTATACTCGCCTTATTCCAGCGCAATGACTGTCGACTCTTTAAGTTTCCTTGAACGGGCGCTGAAGATTGACGAGGAAAATACGAATTGTTTCAAAGAATTATTTTTTTAAAGTAGCTAGACCTACTCTAAATAATGGACCAGGGTCTGTCAAATTTATAACTTAAGGGCAGCGTCGCAACGACAACTTTGAAAATACAATAGCTAATGCATCATCTTGTCGATCAACAGCGACAACGTTGTCTCTGTCGCCCGACAACTTGTCGATCAACAGCGACAACGTTGTCTCTGTCGCCCGACAACTTGTCGATCAACAGCGACAACGTTGTCTCTGTCGCCCGACAACTTGTCGATGGAATAAGTAAAAAGGAACTTTGATTTCCATGGTACGTCTAAGACCGCTTACAGTCAATGAGTATATAATAACCTATTATATACTTGGATTCGAGCTCAGGCATTAAAGACGCCAATAATATTTTCTATTGCGCGCAAAACTAAGTCATAATAGCAAATCCTTTCTACGTTCCACACGATTCTCCTTTTTGATACAATAGCTATTCAAGTACAACCAAACTGACATAAATCTCGTGTTATTGAAACGGTATCAATCAACGATATATTGCATAGAGTTGTAAATCATGTTTCTATAATAGGTATAAAATATAATCGATGAAGAAAATTGCACAATTCTCCACAAGCGCTGAAAAATCATCTAGCGATCCGCCTCTCTACTGAATAATGAATGTCTAAGAAACGAATTCTAACATTGAAAACTGGCCTCTCTTGGGGGAAAAATTGCAAACATCTGTGTCTTGGCCGCTTCTATGAGTTGTAACTTGTGTAATCATACAGGTAATAGCATCCAGGCCATGGCGTTCATAAATAAAATACGAGTTTTGTTATTTATGGGTTATTTGTCAAGAAGTGCGAATTAAGGACGCAAATTATTCGGATTCTTCTAGAATAAGCCCTTGAACCCCTAACATGTGTGATGAATGCGGGCGCATATAACCTTGGAAAATACCTTCCAAGATGTTATTAGGGAGTGAAAGATGCAAACTTAAGATGAAGTTGCCGACTTACAGCCAGGAACTCACTACCTTTCCGCCGGTTTCCTTCCATTTAATGAATACCAACCGTCAATAAATTTCCGTGGAGGCTCCGCGAGTCAAGTAATGAAATTCCAATGTGCATCATATTTCAACTCTAGCGCCCGTCCAGGTTGAAATTTACGCACGTTCATACCTTTCTTAAGCTAATGGAAGTTACTCTGTTTCGTGTTCTGTGTCTCCCATAGCCAGTGATCCGATTCTCACCAGCCACCGGAGAAGTAGGCGACACTCTCACTCGAATACGCTAGTACAGTCGCAGTTTTTATTACGCGCTCCAAGTGAATAATAATTATAATGCTTAACATTCGCATCCATCAATTTCCATGTTGCGTTTCATTATAATTTCAGAATACATAATATCGCATAAAACTGTACATGCTCTCTAGTCCATAGCATACGTTTGGCAATTATTGGATGATTTCACCAAACATAATACTGAATATTTTTTAACCATCGGCTAATTATTTTTGGATACAGACACCTTCTAAAAATAATATACACCCTCTAATTTGTGTGTACTCATTTGTGAACAAAACTGATAATATATTGCCCACTTAAAGATATTCCGACAAAAAATAAAGTCGTAGGAAGCCTGACGGTGGTAGGTGGTAGGTGGTAGGCTAGTAATGTATTGGAATGAAGACAATTGTGAAAGGATGTCCGAGGGTTATTTAAGAGGACTCAATCCCTTGCATTCGCAGTAACGACTGAGGAAAACCTTGGAGAAAGCCTTCAATCAAGATTGCCGGTCTCGACGGGATATGAACCCGGGACCTCCCGAATCAGAGTCGCGCGCTTAACGCTCGAGCCAACACTGTCGGTACATATTCTCAACGATGAGGACAATGTGGCACACGAAAAAGCCGAAATAAATTACATTGTTGAAATAAACTAAAAATTAAGACGCAAATATCATGCTAATATCCATTAAAACCCTTTATAGGGTATTGGTATAATAGTTTACCACCACTTTTCAAAATCTACACAATCAAATCTGCCAGTTTATCATATTTTAACCCGGGTTAAAAGCTGCTTTGTTTTGTTCGGAATTGGTAGAATTTTTCCGTATTGAATTCTAATAAAAAGAAAGATTTTTGGAATGGTTAAAATATCCGATTGTGTGTAAGAACTCTCAAAAACACAAATTTCCGGGATGTCCACGATATTTTGTTTGCCTGTAGAAAATTCAATTTGAACATGTAAAAAAAGTGGAAAAAATGAAAAATTTTAAAAAAAAATTCTAATTTTTTAAAATAAAATCAAATTTGAGATTTTTTCAAACTTTGATGTCAATTTGGAATTCAAAATCAGCATTTATTCCTTAAAGATCAAGGAAAAAATTTAAAAAACTATAATTCTTTTTAAAAATCACGAATTTCACATTGTTAAGGTAGGAAGCAAATTTTTGGGTCCCAGTCTCTTGCCCTATAAAGGGTTAACCATAGTCTGTAAACTTCAAGTAAATGGTGCAATTCTCATTTTCCCATCATCTTTTATTTAATTTATTTGGTGAAAGAAAAAGGTGTGTTGGGTCTCACGCTAGTTTTTAAATCAAACCATGCCACAAACTATGTTTCCATATTTAACACACACTCTTTGTAACGAGATGAATGATTCAACTTGAACATTAACTAGGACAAACTCAGTTATCTTTAAAAGAGTATATTATTTACAATTCAATGACACTTGACATAATAAAAATCATACAATGTTTCGTGTGCTTCTCTGTGGCCATTAACAAGTGCACCCAGTTTGAAATTAGTCTTCATTTACCTTATCTAATTATTGTCCAGGTTCAGCGACATGTCAATAGCGATTAACTTTTAAAGCTTCTTTTTTGATAATAGATAGCCAAATTTGGTTGAACTACACACTGGGATTTCTGATGGTTCCATTCAAACACGAGCGCTGCTTCATTAATTTTTCTCTTCAGTCCTCTTCTTTTAAAAGAACACGATTTGAAGGCCAAATAGGTAATTAGTGTGCACATGGTCTGCCAGTTGTGAAGTCACCTGTTTTTAACGTTATTCTTATGTTCCTTGAACTTTACTTTTAGAGGTATATTTGTTTCAGATATCTACGCCGATATGACATAATATACACGGCAAATGAAATTTTGATTTTGATTTTTCGGTTTAAATTTTCTAAAAAGATTATTGTTCTTGAAAATGGTGTGTATATTGAATAAATTTAAAATTATTTTTATCTTCCGCCACTTGTTGGATGAGCCAAGCGAAGACTTCAATTTCACTGACACCCGCCAAAAAATTGGCTCTTTTTTCCGTTTGTTTGGATTTCTGTCTGTTTGTTCGCGCTCTACCGGGCAAACGGCATATGCGATCTTGATGAAAATTGGAGGGGACATTCGAAATCTCTGAACTTAGACCTGCCACGTTTTTGGGTACAATCGAAGAAAAATTTCTCATGAATATCGTACTTTTACAATTTTTTTCGATTTTAGTGCGATATTTTCGTGACATTTGGGCCAATTCTGACCAAACGGGTGGGGCTACAATATTCATATTTCACTTGGACATTAAGGTAATGGTAATGTAGTACCTTTTGAAGGAAAAAGCTGAAAAAGTTAGCCAGAATCCATAGAAATAAAGGTTTTAACATTAGTTTTTGGAGGTTTAAAAACTTAAAAAAGCTCATCCATCAACGCGACTAAAAAAGCGTTCGCGAAGCAGCCTAGTGGTAAAATATGTTTGTGTATGTTAGTGTATGTTGTATGTATGTAAGAGAAGCAGACGGAATATTGTGAGATTTTTGTAACGTCGAATGATTAATAATAACCGAGTTAGTCCAAATTATAATTAAACTTGTATGCTTTCATTTTCAAGAGATGGTAAATTATAGATTTATCGAGATTTTAGGGTAAATTTGCAAGTAAAATTGTCTACAGTAGTCCCCTCGTCACTGCAGCTTTTAATGCAATACAAATTAGAATTTTAGTAAAAAAACCTTCAATGTCAAGGGTTTGTGTTCAAGTAATTCCTTTGTGCTCCATATTTACTAGTGTCCAGTGTTGTGACTAGATAATCCATTTGTTATCTAGATTAAGATAAAGATAATCCTCCAAAAAAGTATCTCGATAACAAAAAGATAAACTGTAAGAACATTATCTAGATAAAAGATAATAGATAAAAATAATTATCAAGATAATTTTGCTTAGATGAAAGATTATAATTATTGCAGATAAAAATTATTTATTCAGCAATTTTTGCCGCCATTTTCAAATATGCGGATTCTATAAAAAAAATGTAGTAAAGTAGAAGAAGCAATTTTTAGTGTAATTAAAAGTGATTCATTATAATATTTTTTACAGTATTGTCACCTAACTATTTTATCTAAAATTATTATATTAAAGCTTACAAATCTAAGCTAAAGCCAAACTTTATTTTATCTAGATAATTAAAAAAGATAACAACCAAAAATTTATCTAGATAAGATAAAATATAACAAATATTACCTAGATTAATTGTCTAGATAATTTTATCTAGATCAGTCACAACACTTCTAGTGTCACATTTCATAACCTTAACTCTTGGACTAAGCCATTTATTTCTGTTTCTGAAAATTTCAAGTATTGTACAACTAAATTTTCTTGTGAAACTGACGACACTGCCACCTGATGTACGAGCAATGAAGATTTCATTTAAAGACTAAAATTAGAAACGAAAAAACAAAATGTACACCATCAAGCCGAAGAATTCGAAGCTCGAACTGAGGTAAGATAATCGTTTTACTTGACAAAATATAATCACATTTCTTCGTCCCTATCTACTGCATCAGAGGATTTGATTAAAATGCGCAAGAACTGCAAGTGACAGCAATTAACTGGTCGGGACGTTTTCAATTGTGTAGACTATACGACACCAGGTTTTGGAAAGCTGGCTCTTTTCTAAACGATTGTATTCAATATTAGACTTGGCAGGCAACAGAGTTGACCCAGACACAATGGCGCATCAATGAAGCTGGGGTAACTTGGGATTTTGTGATCAAATGCAAAGAACAAAGAGTGAAATCAAAATTAACGGTTGTATTTTTAGCGTTGATGTGACGATTAATACTGATGTTGGTTGCTTTTACCGAAAAATAGTATTGGTTTTAAAGAATAATAATGTGTATATTTTCATGCCCAGTGCAAGGTTTGACTCAAAATATTTCTTCGTAAATGAAAAGAGGCCAGAAAAAAATTGTGTTAAAACAATGGGTACCTTAACCCATGCGGGGTACAAATGACGCATAGAGATAGTAAACAATAATGAATTTAAAATTCTAGAAATATTATTTAAGCCCTTGAATGTAACATGTACGATCGGTTTAGTTCATATCATCAAATCGGTCGGCCAAGACAAAACAATTATTAAACCACCCCAATCACAGATTAAATTAAACTGGAGTAAAACTAAACTTTGAATAATTTTGCATGTAAGTGTAACTGGATCAACACTTTTAGCCTCGAGTATGCAAAGAATAGTGCTCAACTAATGTAGTGTTCATATCGATGGCTTGATGGTGAAAGATTATCTTCAATTTGGCCCAAGTGGAATTGGACAAGCAAAAATCAATTTCCGAACAAAACACGGACTAGTACATCATATATTTTCTGTTCACCGTTAAGGGAGGATTTTGCTGAAATTACTAGATTCTATAGTTTTTATACCACTGACTTGAAACTTTCAGAAAAAAGAAATTGAGGTAGGTAAAGTTATTTTTTATTAATTTTACAAAATTTTCAAGCCAGAAAGCATGGAAATTCACTCTATCCTAAGGAAACAGATATTATCTATAGATTTAGATAAAGATGGGAATGTTCAGGTATCTCCATTGCACAATCTAGGTTTCATTTATGTTTTATTGATCATGAAGTGTTGACATTTTAATAATCAAATAACATATGGCATTCATAATTTTCTACGAGTAGTAAATCACAACTGATGCAGAAAACGATCACCTAGTTTGTAAACCTACGTACCATGAGGATGAGCACTCAAATACAAATCAGCCTATTCGGACCAATAGTTTAGAAATAAAATGTTTCCCTAATAAGCAATACGTGGTTTAAAACGAGCGGAGATAAAGAACATTGAACGAAATTACAATAACATATAAAAAGTAGTATTTATATTTATCTAATCAATATAAATAAATATATTTTATACAAAAAATATATAACATATATATATATATATATATATATATATAAAAAAACTACGTCAAACCATAAATAAATAAATACAAATATATACTATTAAAACCTACAAAAAAAGCTTTTTTATTTTTTATTTAACATAATAACTTTTTAAAGCATAAAACACATTTTTTATTTTGTGTAACTATTTCGTTTTTTCACCCGTTTTTCAGTAACATCCTCCCTTAAAGGTGGTTTATTTCTGACCATGTAGGCTTACAACTCAAACAACAAGAACTTTCCAAGCTGTAACACGAGTCGTCAGGAACGCAAGTTATAAAACTATCTAATATACCCGACTCGATTAGCTTCCATCGTTATTCGTTTCACATACAAACACGTTTTCGATTATTGTTTTATTATTTTGTGGATAATTGATTATATTATAACTTTTGTTGCTCATTTTTCATTTTGTAATTTTGTTATCCAATTTGAAAGTAAATTTTCCATTTCCATTTCCACATTTTACACACATTTTACACATTTTACATTTACACATACATTTACCCCCCCCCCCCCAAGTTTTTCATTAAAAATAAAATTAAAATAAAATAGACATGCAATTTAAAAAACACCATCACACAACATATGTTCGAGGAAATTTTAATCGTAATCCGATTTTTAAAAAATATGTCGATATGACAGTGGGCCGGTTGTACTGCGACAAGACTGCAGTCAGGACGACTGCAGTGTCCTGACTGCAGGCGTCCTGACTGCAGGCGTCCTGACTGCAGGCGTCCTGACTGCAGGCGTCCTGACTGCAGGCGTCCAGACTGCAGGCGTCCTGTGCAGCCCCTAGTAAGTCACTTTCATCAAGTACGTTTCTTTACGTCGAACTCATGGTTTGTTTCTAAATTTGTCTCATCATTTTAGCCTGTTGGCATAATCAAACTTTCCAATTACTCACAGTTAAGGCGAGTCGCCGAGCTAGACGCTCATGTGTTGATGATTGCAGCTGAATGGTTTGAAATATCACGAAACATGTGGCACGAATGTTACCTTTCCGGTTGCAAAGAATAAGCCTATAAAAACCATTGTGAACCACAAGTCAAGAAAATACATAATGTAAAATCTAAAACAAGGATTTCAAAAGAAAATTCCCATTAAATAGTTCATTTTTGTAGTAACAAAATTTAATTGTGCGTTCACATCATGCAAATTTTCGCCTCAAGTTCACAAAGATGTAGTAAATAACTTATTTAACACGAATTAAGTATGTAAAAATAGATTTGGAAAATGGAGGCGCAAAACCAATATTGAATTTTACTTTTAGGTGCACAAACAATATAACAAGCTGATTTTTTAACTAACCATTCATTAGACCCTTACTATTGTGTGATACAAAATCATTCGATATCACTTTAGCGGAAACGGAAAAAAATGTAATGGTGAAAAAGGCAAAAAGTAAAAATATATATTTTAATTCACAATTGCTTACACATTTTATTATTATTATTATTATTATTATTATTATTATTATTATGTCTTTATTTGCAACAGAAATTATTTTCCACAAGTGCAAATATAATATATTAACTTATAAACTAACAATTTATATTTTATACTAACATAATTAATCGTTAATTTCTCATATACTACAATACTATAAATTAATCATGTATGTGTATTTGTATGTGCACGTGTATGTGCATGTGAATGTGTGTGTTGATGCATGTGTGCGTATGTGTGTTTTGTCCAGTGTGAAAGTGAATGCGATTGCGATCGCACTTTTGTCTGTGTGTAGATTATTTTTAGGTGTCGACAATGGTGCTGTACAAGAGAGATTTAAATGATGCAAGAGTATTTAAAATGAAGATCAAGGCTTGGTTTAAGACTGAGAGACTGTTATAGGTGTTTTGTAGCCTGTTGATGCATGAGTGTTTGGAAACGTCAATTCTACTTTTAGTTGGATAAAAAGGGCACTGATGCCTAGTTACCGTGATCAACATGAAAATTAAGTTTCTCATGAAGTGGAGAATCAACATAACTATTTACAACTTTGTACAAGAAACCATATCTATAATCTTTCGCCTGCTACATAGCGTGCGAATCCTGCTGAGATCACAATGACTTACATACTCATTCCTATGATACTCAATATTAGATTTCATGCACAACAGTTTTACAAATCTTTTTTGTACTTTTTCAAGGCCCTCGATTTTAGTTTTGTGATGCGGATTCCACACCACACTGGCATATTCGATTTTGGGTCTCACGAGAGCTACGTACAATAGCCGATTCGTTGCATATGAGAATTGATGCAGGCAGTTGCGTCTCATGAGGCCGAGGAGTTTAAATGCTCGTGGCTTGATAGTGTCAATGTGTTTGTTATATGATACGTCGCCGGTCATCGTAACACCCAGATCATTTATTGACTGTACTCGGTCAAGAATCGAACCATCAATCATATATTGAAAAACAATAATGTTTTTCCTTTTGTTAGTGTAAGTTATAATTTTGCACTTTGAAACGTTAAGATTTAGTTTCCACCGTGTACACCATGATGATAAACTGTTAAGATCATTTTGGAGTAATAAGCATTCCTGTTGATTATTAACAGGGCGATATATTTTTAGATCGTCCGCGTACATGAGGCACTTGGATGATTCAAAACACTTTGGGATATCGTTTACATACATGGTGAATAACAATGGGCCTAAAATGGATCCTTGGGGTACCCCAGATGAGACGTTCAAATCAAAATCAAAATTTTTGCTGTAGACAATAAACAATATTCACATTCAAATTAAAAATTAGTTGGATGAGCGTAGCGAGCGTAGCGAGCGAAGCGAAGATTCCATTTCACTACACTGGAGAAAAAAATCCGGAATGTTTTTTTTTTTTTCTTTTTTTTTTGTATTTTTGTGTGTCTGTGAACACGATTCCGGCTAAACCAATACTCCAATTGCGATGAAATTTTATGGAGGTCTATGAAATCTCTGAACGAAGAACTGCACGGGGGGAAAAATCGATCGAAAAATTATTTCTCATGAAAATCGCAATTTTACGATTTTTTTCGATTTTTAACAAAATTCTTCGATTTATAACACCTGCATGTTTTGTCCGATTGTAATAATTTTGTCACACAACATTTATTTTATGAATTGATATATTCGTGTGCATTTTGAGCGATATCGAAAGATAAATTTCTTTAAAAAATCGCAATTTTTGGAATTTTTTTTATTTTCAAATTTCTTTGGCTTATAGCACCTACATGCTTTATCCGATCGTAATGATTTTTTCACAGAACCTTAATTTCATGAATTTATATATTCGTGTGAAATCTGAGCGCAATCGAAAAATTATTTGTTATGGAAATCAAAATTTTACGATTTTTTTTTTTTTTTAAATTACAAAAATAAAAATTAAAGTTTATTTTTTATTTCATTTAAATTAATTTAAAAAAAATCAACTAAGTTATGATTTTTTCACAGTACAACAGAAAATCCGCATAACACTTAACAACTCAATGCACCAATTACGCTCATCCAACAACGCGGCGGGACTTAAGCGTTTTCCTAGTTAGTTTCTTAAGGGTGCGTCAACCATTAGGACCATGCGCGACTCTAGGCTAGGGGTTGTGGGGAGGAAAGTCCTATGCTGGTCAGAACCGGCCACGGGCGAGGGGGGCTCTGTGTTTTGATGTTGTCGTCGTCGTCGTCGGGGGGGGGGGGGGGGTGGTCGTGAAGGTAGGAAGGGAAAAGATGTCATGTACCGACGTCGACCGCCAGAACTCGTGTCTAGTTTCTGGGAGTGATGTTTTAGAGATGGGCTCTATCTCTTTCATCGCCTTTTCCTACCTTGGACTCAGACGGGGACCAATGTACAATAATAGGCTATTGAATATGTGTATTACATATAGTTTGTTAGAAAAAAAGTGTCGTAAATTTGCAAAATTAATATAACCGCCACCTTTTTATTTAAATCTTCATAATTTTTGGTAAAACTGTGTTAATTTTACACTTTTACCTTTGTAAAAATTAGTCTGCTAACTGGTTATTTAAATACAGCTGTATAAGCCAGAAATTCATATTGTGATTTTTTTTTGTAAATTTATAATAATAACAATAATAATAATAATAATAATAATAATAATAATAATAATAAACGTGTAGTTTTCAACTTTTGGATTAAAAAAACATGCACACGATTGCCGGAAAATTTGACGCGGCTGTACGCTCCAGCTACGTTATTTGTAATAGCTCATCTCTTTTGTGTTTACAGCTATTTAACATCAATGCATGTGGGCTTAAATTGGTTTACGTGTGTTTAAGGGAGTCCCTCCACTTGGAATAGTTTATGAGTAGTATCGATATTTTTACCACACTGTCCTATTCGTTGTACCGTTATTCGTGGTAGCGTTATTTTCTCAAATAAAGGTAAAACGTTATTGTTATTAATCAGAAATACAATAATTAATTACTGGAAGGGTGCAAGGGCTTTGCTAAAAGCTAATATCAGTCAGTCCTAATAGATATTCTGAACAGATTTTATAACTCGATTGTGCTAATTTCGCTTATTGTGTGGGTGTTTTATGTTGGATTCCCATGTTCTTCTCCGGCGGGTGCAAGCAGACACACATGACAGAACTATACCGAGTGAATTGTGATGGCAAGGAAGGCTTATTAACTTCCACAGAACTTACTACCATTTTGATTAAAGAAATGTACTGTATCGATCGCTTATTAAATTATGTGAATATGTGCATGACTATGTGGCTATTAAAGTTCTTAAATACCGATAAAGTACAATTGACAGTTTTACATATAAATTCCACCAAAAATGTAATATATCTGTTTGTAGACACGTACGAGTATGACGTTACACAGCACACAACGTGAATGAGAATGAGAATGGGCCGACTGAGGATAACGTCTTCCTCGGTCGGAATCGCCTAACTATGATCGGGATTTCAACTGTTCCATAATATGTGCCGAGGTGGAAGATATATTTAATCTTACTTTTTTATCGAATTTTTATATTATTTTTCTTTAAATTTTAAATTTTTATCTAACCGAATATTGTGACTAACTAAGGGTAAGACTTACATTTATACACATATACTCTTCAGTTTGATTGATGTAAATATAACAAATCGTAGACTATAGTTGAAACTGACATGTCTTAGTTCTAAATCATGAAGTCAGTTCTGTGCATCGAGCTAAGGCCACGTTAGCTATAGGGGTGATCAATACATAAGCCATGATCTCTTTGCTGTTAACGCGAGATATAGTTTCAAAGCTGTTATCAAAAATACACAAGCACAAGGAACATTGAATCCGCAAAAAACGAAAAAGCATTCCTTAACAGGACCAGCCCCCGACTTCATTTTGGGATTCTGGCACAGACTCGATTGAAAACGGAAATTTAATTTTGACCTTAAAATTTGCGAAATCTAGAATATATTTCATATTAAAAACAAGCTGGAATTGATACTGAATTCAATAGCAATCCGCTCTTTTGCCAGATTTTTTTCCGATGTAATAGCGATACAACAACGTACGTGTTCAATTTTGAGGACCAATGAGATAATAATATCAGTCATGTTGAGCAAATCTAGGGTAAAAAGGGTAACTAACTGGATTCTATATAGTCGTATCTTGCCGATGTTATGTTTAATTTATTTATCTGATTGATGATTAAGTGCGTTTAGTATTGAGCATACTGTATACTGTATACTGTATGCTGTATTCTGTATGCTGTATGCTGTATGCTGTATTCATTGAGTACTTTACACAAGGTTCTTTATTAAGCTATGATCTGTGATTGTATGTCATTCTTAAGTTGATTTATATACAACTTAGTTCTTAGAAATACACCAAAAATGAGGAATAGTAAATTTTTTTTTTTATAAAAATTTGCAAGAAAACGCATTCAAGGGTACTGAAAATTAAGTAAAAAATGGAGCATTGATCTAACTATATTTAAATTTAGAGTTTTCTTGAGTCTTCTTCGTTATTAGTTACTTAGTTAGTTAGAGTTGTTTTAGGGCACTCAATAGTAAAGTTATCAGTGCCCATAAAAAATTTCTTTGTCACATAAAATGTAATGTTAAATTAGGTGGAAACAGCTTTACATTGTGTCAGAAATTAAAAATATTATCAATTGTTTTGCAAAACGATAAAATATCATTGTGTGGAATTTAATTCGAACATGTTCCATTCACCATTGTTCTTTGTACAGTATAATAAAACTTGTTTTATAGCCAAGCCACGCGCCCTGGACTGTACCAAAAGGCCGCTTCGCGAACGCTTTTTCCAGTCTCGTTGATGGATGATTTAAAAAAATATTTATGTTTAATAATTACGTTTTTAAGTGGGATCTCATTACTTATTCTATTGTTACTTGATATTACTTGTTAATAATACACCTGTATAAGGATTATATAAAAACTTTTATTTATATGAAATTTGAACAACTTTTTCTTTTCGTAATATTTATGTCAATGTTGAATATAAACGTTGTAGCTCCACCCGTTTGGTCAGAATCGGCCCAAATATCACGAAAATATCGTATAAAAACCGGGGGAAAATTGTAAAAGTACGATTTATTTCTTCAAATGTCTCTAAAATAGTGACATAAATAATTTCAGTGATTTTAAACGTTCCCATAAAGTTTCATCAAGATCAATGTAGCCTCATGAAAATATCTCATGAAAAATAGAAAAAATCGTAAAAGTACGAAAATCATAAGAAATATTTGATCGGTTGTATCCAAAAGTGACAAGTCTAAGTTCAGAGATTTCGACGGTCCCCTCAAATTTAATCAAGATCGCATATGCCGTTTGCCCGGTAGAGCGCGAACAAACAGACAAAAATACAAAAAGAATAAAAAAACATCCGAGCTAATTTTTTTGGGGGGTCAGTGAAACTGAAGTCTTCGCTTCGCTCATCCAACAAGCCGATGACCGAACTCGTCACTTTATACAGCTACCCGAGTTGGGGGGTTTTCAGCTTTCTGCACGCCGCCAAGGAAGATTAACAATCTTGAAACTAGGTACATGACCTGATATGTGGTCCATGACCTACAAAATAAAATCACCCCGATCCGATAACCCGTTCTGTGTTTAAAAAGTGCCTCAACATCGTTAAAGTCCTTTCGGCTGGCTGGCTAATTCTCCGCGGAGAGTTATGAGCCTACAGAGAAAACGGTACATCTTAGAACTTTGAAATTTGGACCACATTTAGATGTACCTCAGACGCAGTGTAATTGCTTTCAAAACCAAATTATTGGGAAACAGAGATACGAGAAAATAAAATTTTGGATAATAATCAAAACACGTTATTACTAAGGCGTGGTAATTTGTACAAACTTAAAATTAAACATGCTTTTCCCCATTATAAATATCTAGCGTCCAAAACACAAGGGGCTAAATTCGGATTGACCGTGGGCCCAAAAATGTCAAAAAAAAACTCGCTTCTCGCTGAATTTTGATGGAAAATTACATTTGAAATTTCCTACTTTCTTCGAATATCGATTATAAGTATTTCACGCCTTGATAGGAAACAAACAGCAAAATTATGTAATATTCCCCAATAAAAAAAATCTAAAAAAACGACAGCCAAGCTCTCCTTCAAAAGTCTTCGGCTGTGAATGCTGTGAGATATAGAAGTTGAGCCAAGCTTTTCATACTTTCTCCTTAGTTTCGCATTGAAAAGAAGTAAGATCATTTCGCCTGTTGACGAGCGACAAGCCAACCATTTTCGTTGTAAAAGAGTAAAATTTTAAAACTAAAAAAAAAATTGCTTGGCCATTGCATTTTTAGAGTTCTCGTAATGAACTTGACTGGTAAATTTTGATGTTGTGTATTCTGAATACAACAAGATACTGTTTGTAGCGAACTAAATTCAATGGCCAAGCAATTTTTTTATGATGTTGAGTTAAAAAATTGGCTGCCGTTTATATTTACAATTTTTTGTTTTTGTGGGGGATTTTAGGACTACGCCACACACATCACATATTTAAACAATGATTTTGAGACGTAACTGTTGTCTCTACCGAAAATATAGTAGACATCAATTCGTACGGGATAATGTTAGGAATATTTTTCCCGCTGAAACTTTTCATCTATCTTCGGCCATTTTGAAGATATACAAAAACAACCACTTTTGTGCAGACATTTTCCAAGATGGCGGCCAACGCTCCAGTCCAATTTTTGGTGACTTTCTTAAATCTTATCTAATGGTCCTTCGTTGCTTGGCCTATAGTGGGCGTGATATATCGTACTAGGAAAACTTAAAAGTTGTTGTTAGACGAGTGAATGAGCCATGTGTTAAGTACCCGGTATCGTTCCCTTTGGTCCCCCTATACCTAAGACTGGATCTGGGCAGCGTTGGTCTTTCCTCCCAAGCCTATCATAGGCTAGAGTGGCGCATGATGGTCTTAAAATTTAAATTTTTATCGTGGGAAACCTGTTATAGGGTGCAATAAGCCCCTCTTCAGGTGAACTAGGTATGTGCGGATAGGAAATTGTGAAGGGATGTTCTTAGAGTTGACGCGCCCTTATAACAACTTAACTCAAAACCTTATCAACTATCATTTATACCTATACACCAATCAACTTGTATGCAGATGATCCCGCGTATTCAACAAATGACTCGCTTACTCCTCTAACAACTACTTTATCGTTTCCTTCGTCTAGTAACTACTTGGATAAGGCGTCCTTATACCCGGAATGTGGGAGACCTGGGTTCAATCCCCTGGCCTGGAAATATTTTGTAATTTCTGGATTGTATTTAAAAAAAAAAATGAAATGCGTATAACGCAGTGTAGACTTTCATCTGTGACAATACTATGGAAAACGTAGCCAGTTCTAAATACGTGTAAAGATTGCAAGGTTACTCAATCTCCGAGAGGAATTTGGGGGTACCTTGAGCATGCAAAGATTCGATACACCTTGGTCACTTCATGCAATTTCCACAGACTGACAAATAAAAAAAACTAAAATTTAGTTTTAAAAAACAAAACTATTGTCGTTAAATTAAATCCACACATTTGCAGCCTATTTTTCAGTTTAATATTTCTTGTAGATTTAAATCGCAATGGATCTAGGTGATTTTGTGAACAGTTCTCAGTTAACTCGTACCGGATGTCTGTTTAAAATTTCAGCGCAATCTATTCAGCGATTCGGCTGATTTTTATAGTACACAGACACACAGCCATGCACCCACCCACACACAGAAAAACCGAAGTGCCGTTTAAGTTGAATTGTAGACATTAGTAGGTGCGCTCTCTCGTCTAGTTACTTCAAATGAAAATTTAGAACATTTATATTTTGTTGAGAAAATTGAACAATAATGCATACGCGGCTTTGAGTACAAAATAAATAATATACGTTTTACGTTTTGAAAAGATCCTTTTTTTTTATCAAAGCAGACACAAAGATGACTCTATTGCTGGATTAGCCTTTTTATAATTTTACATATTTCGTGTGGAGAATTAGATTGACATATTTGTCGAAAATATTTAAAAATGCCATTTTTGGGTTTATTTGTGTGTAAAACAGACAATATAAAATGGTATTTCGTATTTTTTTCCTATGATAACGTTCATGGATGTTTAAATAGCAGTATATTAAAATAAGATATTTGTAATTTTGTACAGACGATCAGCTGCCAGTAGTTCTAGGAAAACGTTAGACGAGTGAGCGAGTCATGTGTTGAGTACCCGGGAACATTTGCATTTAAGTTGATTGATATAGGTATAAATTATATGGTTTTGAGTAAAGTTGGTATAAAGGCGCGTCAACTGTATGGCCATAATGCGCCACACTAGCCTATGATAGGCTAGGGAGTAAAGACCCATGTTAGACCCAGCCTTAGGTAGATGGATGGAAGGGAATGTTACCGGGTATTCATCACATGGCTCACTCACTCGTCTAACAACAACCTTGGCGTTTTCCTAGTTATGAGAAATATTTCTTCTTTTGTCCTTAAAATCATAACTTATCTAACTTCAGTGATTTCGAACGTTCCCATAGAGTTGCATCAAGATCGGAGTAGCCGTTTGTCCGGTCGCGGGCCAAATGTCACGAAAATATAGAATTAAAAATCGTGGAAAAAACGTAAATGTACGATATTAATGGAAATATTTCTTAGATTGTACAAAAAAACTTGCCAGGTCTAAGTTCAGTTTTCGAAGGTTCCCTGAAATTTTCATCACGATCGCATATTATGCCGTTTGCCCGGTAGAGTGCGAACAAACAAACAAAACAAAAAAAATACCACAGCTTTTTTCTCCGAGTAAGTGAAATTGAACTCTTCGCTGCGCTCATCTTAAAAGTACGTTTATGAAACTAATTGTTTCAAGGTAGTTAAAAGTCATACGATGTTGGTACACGTAACATGCTGAACAATACCCAATAAAGCGAATGGTAGTTAACATTTAACAATTACATTGTGTGTGCATTGTGCAATGTAATAATTATTGTTATTACCACATTAAATCGCAAACAATGAGATTGGAACTCCAAAGAATAAGGTCGCAATCTGCATGGAATTGAAACTCTTCATCAGCTTAAAAAAAACATTGGGTTTCTTCCTCGACAGCTTTTTTTAGCTCTTTAGTGCCCCCTTTTAAACATATTTTAACTACGAAATGTTTTTCATACACTGCTGGATAATTATTTGATTACAGTCATTGGCGTAACTACGGGGGGGGCGAGGGGGGAACTCCCCCTTAGATTAAGTCAGGGGGCTCAGCGCCCCAGACCCCATGTCGGTTTTTACGGTGTGCATGGATGTGACAATATTGCAAACCTGATCAGTCAGAAAAAATAGCCTTACTCACCCAAATTTAATTAGTATGTGAGAAACTTATTTTTAGAAAATATATGAAGCGCCTACATAATGCGAGTCAATTATTCTTTTCCCAATGTGGAAGTTACAAGCACGCTTGTATCTTTGGGGAATTCGGTTAAAAAGTAACACGCAAATGACAGTGCAGTCTCATCCATATTGGCGACATTATAAGTGTATTCGGCACCAAAAAAAAAAAAATGAATTTGTAAATAAGAGAAAAATATGAAATTAATTTCATTACGATCTAAAATTCAGCAAAATCTAACTACCTCGAACAAAATGTTCGCGGAAGTTGTGTCCCCAAACCCCCGATATGTAGTCTACTTGTTAAAGCTTCCGACCTATCAATTGCACACCTGCAAACACGATTCCGGCTAAACCGATACTTAAATTTGCGATAAAATTTTTATGGAGGCCTTCGAAATCTCTAAACTTAGAACTGCCACGTTTTTGGGCACCATCGAAAAATTATTTCTCATGAAAATTGCAATTTTACGATTTTTTTTCGATTTTTAAAAAATTTCTTCGACTTAATCACCTACATGTTTTATCTGTTTTTAATGATTTTTTGCACAGAACCTTAGTTTTATGAATTTATTTTTTATTTATTTTATTTTATTTATTTATTTAACGTCTATCCTATTCAGTTATAAAAACTGATTTACAAAGGAGGACAACTAAATAAATCTAATTACATAGATGCAGAAACAACAATAAATTACATTTTCGTACATATTTGAAATAGTAGCATTACAACAACAATGCATTTAACACAAGAATTTTGGTAAAAAATTGAATGATATTATATGCATTTAATGAAGAATAAATAAAAAAAGGGTGTAGAATGAAAAGAAAAGAAAAGAAAAGAAAATAAAATAAAGGGAAAAATAAACAAAAGAAAAACGAAAAGAAAAAAACTGATTTATTAGACGATCCCACTCAAACAAATATGAGGTTTGCCAAAAATCAGGAACAGCAAATCAGGAGTATAATCAAACTTTCGCGGAAGAAACCACCGAACGCGAAATCTTTATTCTTGGGTTCAATCTTCATTTTTGTGTTCAAATCTTGACTCATATATATAATTATATCAGATATATAATTATTTAAAAAATTTCATGTAAAAACTGATCACAGCAATGATACAGGACACCTAAATCAAGTTGCAAGCTCCATCAGTGGGCGGCAACCAGACAATCTAGGCAGAAAAATATAGTTGAAAATACATTGTTTATATCACAATCAAAGCAATAATGAACAAACAAAGAGAAAAGCAAAATCAATTATAAGAGCTTATGAAGGTAAATTAACATTACACAAACACACAGACAATAACTTACAAATAAATAGTAAAAATCAATTTTTTGCTCTTTGTTTTCATTATCATTGCTTCAATTTTACTTTTAAATTGTACAATTCCTAGATCAGTAAACTGCTTCTAATATCATAAGAAATTGAATTCCAATAGGATACGCCTCTGTACATAAATGACTTTCTAAATGCTTCAGAATTTAATCTGGGAAAACTTCAAATGAGTTTATTAAAGTAGAATTTCTATCACGATCAACAATTTTAAAAATATTGGGTAGAATACCTAAAAACATACCTTTCAATACTTTGTATGTATTTACCAGCACGCTATACTTCATCCTCTCCTCAATCGTGAAACAATCAGACTGCAAATCTTGGTTCAAGGGAAATGAATCAAACAGATGGTCAATTCTCTTCTGGAGTACAACATACTCAGTAGAAGGTCTTACTGCCCAAACCACTAAGCAATAATCAATAACAGAGTGAATATAAGAATCTACAAGTAACCTCAACATTCTCTCGGTTACAAACCTCTTCATTCTACTTATAATTCCAATTGCTGATGATACTTTATTACACACATATTCATAATGTTTCTTAAAATTTAAATTACAATCTAAGAAAACTCCAAGATATTTAAATTCATACACTCTAGAAATTAACTTACCACATTACAATTTAACGTCAAATGAATATCATTCATGCTTCTATCATTAGCCTTATGAAAAATCATAAAATTTGTTTTGCTATAATTAATATCAAGTTCCTGAGTTTTAAACCAATCATCCATCCTCTTTAGAACTTCTTGAAGACGTCTTACGATCTCTTCGACATCCACACCTTCTAAATAAAAGACCAAGTCATCAGCATATAAGATATAATTGATGCCTCCCATTATAGTAGATATATCATCTATATGAAGAATAAAAAACAGGGGTCCGAATATTGATCCTTGGGGTACTCCAAAAAATATATTGAATACTTTTGAACTATATTTTGCAAGATTTATAAACATTTTTCTATTTAAAAAATAATCCGCCAAAATTGATAACAAATAAGGACTTACGTTAAACCTGGTTTTTAATTTTATTAAAAGAGGTAAATAAGGTACTGAATCAAATGCTTTCCTAAGATCAACAAAGACAGCTCCAACCTTACCATTACGTTTATCAATCCCTTTATCTGTAAATGCTAGAAGGGCACTTTGCGTTGACCTACCTTTCCTGAAACCATGCTGGTTTGCACTTAAACCTTCAGATGCATCCACTTCATGTAATAACCTCTTGTGTAAAATATTTTCAATAATTTTCCCTACAATTGGAAGAGTTGATATAGGTCGATAAGAATTCCTATCACTCTTTTACCTTTACCCTTATAAATAGGCGTTACCCTTGCCAATTTCAGCTGTGTTGGGAAATCACCTACAAGAAAGAAATGGGAAATTAGATACGCTAATAATCCGACTATTGATGCGCATTTCTTAAATACTATGCATGGAATCTCTTGAATTGTTGCAGAGCTTCTAATTTTTAAAGGGGTTTAATTGCTGAAATGACTTCTTCATTAGTTACTTTGGTATGCGGAAGATTCTCTGCTTCTCTTCTATTTAAATCTTTAAACTTATCAATTTCATTTGAAAATCTACATCGTTCACAACAAAACTTTTTTGTAACAAACAGCACATATCTGGATTAGACGTGTAGGATACCCATTCTCTGTCAATGAGGCTATGCTACACTCTTTTTTTCTTTGTTACCTGTCAACTTATTATAAACTGACCATAAAGATTTTGAAGAAATATCATTATCAAAAGAAGACTTAAAATGCTCACGCTTAGAAAAACGAATATGATTATTTAAAATTATTTCTAACTTTCTTTGTATTCCTCCCACGTTGACTGCCTTCTAAAAATTCTAAATTCTTTGCGCAATTGGTCTCTCCTATGCATGGATTTCCTAATCTCTGCTGTTAACCATGGGGCTGGCTTACCTTTAATTCTTAATTTCAAGGGGTGTGCATGTTCATTTAGAGGTTCTACGACTACTTTAACAAACATTTCTAATTTATCATCTGCACTTACTGCCACACCAATTTGGTCAATGGGACCACTTAAGATATCTTCATCTACTTGCTTCCAATCAACATTCTTATAATTTCTAGTATTTACAAATTTAGGAAGAAATTTTTGCTTATTAATCTTACGAACACAATAAATTAATTCATGATCACTTAATCCTACACTTATAATACCTGACTGAATAATATTTTCATTGTGATTTGCATAAACATGATCAATTAAAGTAGCTGACCTATTATTAACCCTAGTAACAGACTTTATCAATTGTACCAATCCATGTGATCTTGTGAGAAATTTGAAATTATTTACTGGTAATGTCTTCTTACTCAAATCAATGTTGAAATCACCTAGAACAAACTGAAAATTCTCCTAACTTTGCGTGCGGAGCTTTATAAACTGCTGTAAAAATCATTGGCTTTACATTCGGAAGCCAGAATTTAACTGACTGCAACTCAACATCTATCGGAAATTTAACTTTACACTTGACTACACTTGACAGAACTTCTCAGCAATATAAATAACTAACCCTCCCCTACCCTTTCACGATCAAATCTTAGCATTTTATAATTGTCAATAGAAATAAAACCGTCTGGAACAGACTCATCTAGATATGTTTCACCAGCAAGCAAATATATCAAAATTATACGTGTCAAGAATAACTCTCAACTGATCTATGTACTTATCCAACTTACGTATATTGAGATGTCCAAGCTTCATTCCTTTTGGCAATACAGCTAAACCATTAGCAGCAACATCATTTATATTTTGTGGTTCTTTATCGACATCATGATTAAAAAGATTTGTCATGTAAATTTCATGTACACTTAGAGGGGAAATAAACAATTCATACAATACCATCTCGTCGATCGAAACTCTTCTTGTTCGGTTCTTCAGTTCATAGACATCTTGAACGCCACATTGAAGGCACTTGCTGCTATTATAACTGATTATACACTTATTACATTCCCATGGTCCAAGTATTGAATCAAATGCCTCATTGGTCATATTTAAACATACCCGATGGAAAATATCTTCACATACCGAGCACTCTAGGCGTTTAGTTGTTTTGTTCTTTTTCAAATTACATACGGTACAACGTTTAACTACTGGTTTAGCCATTGTGAATGAAAGAAATTGTAATGTTATAATCGAAAGAATATAAATCAAATTCCCTAGGCCTAATTCTGCTGTCAGAAAGTAAACAATAATATTTTGAAGTTTGTTTATGTAACAAGCGAACGTTCCAATTAATTTTTTGACAGAAAATCAAAAATCAAATCCTTTTTTAAATATTTACTTCTTAAAACAACTTTATGATAAAAATTTGGCTTCACAATGATACTTCAAAATAAGGGAAGGATTTTAATGTCAACAAACTCAAAAATTACTAAATAAATATGATTATTAAATGAGTATTTAAGCCTAAAGCTTGTCGTCAAGGTGCACACTGATGAAGACGTTAACACAAATCTAAATATGTTTAAATTCCTATAAAGATATTTTAAATGAAATTTAATGTATTTGCTCACCACACACTCTGAACTCTAAATAACCTTATTGATGCAAATCACTATCTGAAAACCTTTGAATGCTTAAAAATCCAGATTAAAACACAGGAGTGATTTTTAGGGTGACAGTTTAGTAAGAAAACCCACACAATTGAGTAAACGACTGATTATTCTGTAAATAATGAAAAATAAAACTTCCCTTCAATGTCACTCGTAGTATAATTCTAGAAGATCAAGATGCAGTCAAAATTTGATATGGGTTTCTTGTATTTCCGTGTAAAGATAGAAAAATTATCAGGAGATTTTCTAAGCTTGACAGATTGGAAAAAAAGACAAACGCATTGTCTGGATGGATATTCGTGTGAAATTTTAGAGCGAAATCAAAAAATTATTTTTATGAAAATCACAATTTTACAGTTTTTTTTCTTTTTTAAAACCTACATGCTTTATCCTTTTGTAATGATTTTTTCACAGAACCTTAATTTTATGAATTAATATATTCATGTTAAATTTGAGCGCAATCGAATAAATATTTCTTATGAAAATCGCAATTTCACGATTTTTTCCTTTATTTAAAATTACGAATAATTAAAATTTTAAGTTAATTTCTAATTATTTTTTAATTTTTATTTTTATTTAGTTAATTTAAATAAATTAAAAAAAATTATTCGACTTAGTAATGATTTTTTCACAGAACAACAGAAAATCCGCATAACACATGGCAGCTCAATGCACCAATTACGCTCATCCAACAACGCGCCTGAAAAAGCGTTTGCGAAGCTTCCTTGTTTAACCGTGTTTAACCTATGTAACCACATTGAAGGGCGAATATCACATCACCCATTTATTATTACTGATTCCACAACCCCCTCCAACCCCTCATTCACCCCAATATCAAAATTTAGATTTTATTTTCACAATTAATAAACTAAATAAAAATATGTTTAGTGTATCATCGGCCTAATAAAAATATGTTTAGTGTATCATCGGACCTGTCCCCTCCAACCCCCCCCATATTAACAGATATTATGTTTCCTTGAATAAAATAAATATCAAGAGCGTCTAGGTGAGACACATAACCAACCAAAGGGCTTAACCTCCACCTAAGTTCATCCAATCCCTCCCACACAAACACTTCTTTTTCAACTTATCATTTATAACGTAATACACAACCGCGTTTAGGAAGAGTGTTCATTCTGTTAAGTAAACTTAGGTGCAAATATAAGATGTCTGGTAGTGTATATAAATGGTTCGAAAGTTATTTGTTAGATAGATCTCAGGAAACTAAATATGATGGGGAGTTATCAAGCAAACAAAAGTGTAGATATGGAGTACCTCAAGGCTCGGTCCTTGGGCCGTTGTTGTTTATAATGTACATTAATGATATCAATGAATGTGTTAGTAGAGTCATATTGAACTTGTTTGCAGACGATACTCTAGTATCCTTATCTGGTTATGATATAAAAATATTGTGTGAAATTTTAAATGAGGAATTAAAAATCATCCTGGACTGGCTTAGAAGAAATAAGCTTAAACTAAATGAAGTAAAAACAAAATGTATGCTAATCACATCATCGGGCGTTATAGATAAGAAAATTACTGAGAGAAAAGACTGGGCAATAGTAATGAATGATGGTATACTTAGTTTTGTAGATGAATTTAAGTACTTAGGAGTAATAATAGATAAACATCTCAAATTTACCAGCAATATTGAATATATAAGTAAGCAAATAAGTGGGAAAACAAATATACTATTCAGACTTAGGAGATTTGTACCTGCTAAAACACTGATAGTAATATATAATGCACTTATAAAACCTCATCTCAATTATTGTGGAACACTATTATGGGGAGTAGATAAAATGAGTATGTCAAAGCTACAAAAACTCCAAAACAGGGCTATGAGAGCAATATTGAAAGGAAACATGTACTCAAAGATTCAAGATATGCTCGATACCTTAAACTGGCTGTCAATAGAACAAATGGTCTCCCTTAATACCCTTACATTTATACATAAAATAGTAAGAGGTGCAGGGTACCTACAAAACACATCTCGTTTGGTACTGAAGTCCATAAATATAACACTAGGAGAGCTCACAATGTGTATGTAGAATGTAGAAATAAGTCCATGTCTCAAAGGTCTATTCTCTACAGTGGTATGAGATTATATAATAAGATAGATAATAGGATAAAACTGATGCATGGAAGTAGCTTTAGACAGGAATGTGTGAATTTTGTAAGAAAGAATATAGTCTTGCAGAGGTGATGAACATGTTTTGCATTGTTTTCATTTTTTCATTTTTCTTGTAATAAAATGCTATTTGCTTTGAGTATCTATTAGTAAGGTTGTGATGTGTACCATGAAATAATATGTTAACATGTAATAATAGCTGAAAATGCTAAATAAAGTGAAATGAATTGAATTGAATTAAAAGGACCTAACCTCACATCACTTTTACACTCCACACCCCTGTTCCCTGTTGTGTCCAAGGGGTTATTTGACCTGATTTTTTAAAACCATTTTCATTTTTTCAAGGCCAAATCGTTGAACGAAACCTATTTTTAATTTTTAATCGTGGCACGAATGAACAATAGAAGTTATTCAACACTTCTTTTTTTTAAACAAGCCCCGTTTTTTTTTAATTATTATTTTTCCAAAAAGAAGTCGAAATGGCTGCAAGTTTCCCGTTTTGGTTTAAAACTAATATATTTTGATAGGGTTATTATTTTGGTTTCGAAATCTACTTGTTTGCCAGTTGGCCAGTGGGTGGAGGCGGCGTACAGGGGTGTCTAATGAGGAAAATTTAAGGGGGTGTTTTCAACAGTTTTTATTTTTACGGCCGAATAGTCAAAAAAAAATTAGGCTTTGGATTCGTGTAAAGGATGTAAAATAGAATGTTACGCATATTTTTATTTTCTTGTAGCTCCCGATAATAATATTCTTGATTTTACGAATAGTAAAGTCAAAATGGCTTCCAACTGCCTGTGGTGGTTAAAACTTATGTATTTTGATAGGGTTACTATTTTGTAGTCGAAATCCACTTGTTTGCCAAGTGTCCAATAAATAATTTTTAAGGCTATTGTATCTACCTCTGGCCGATAATTTGAAACTCGAAGAAACATGGCTGAAAAGTTTTCTGATTGAAAAAGGGCATAAAATATAACAGAAATAAATTGTGATTTTTTTTGGGAAGAACATAACTTCACTATCGGCCATTACATGTCAGTTTTTGGACAATAGTGTAGCCTGCATATCTACTTCTAAATTTAATTTTGAGAATCGGTTTTCAGGATATAGTTTCTAAACACCTTTAGCTTCCACCTAAGTACAAGGAAAAATCTATTTCTGAAAAACATTTTGGTGTACGATTTTTTTTTACAAACGGTACATATACGAGTTTTTTCTAGTTTTGTACCGTTCGACAAAAAAAAATCGTACGCCATCTATTATTTCAAAATTTAATTTTTCACTAGATGTGCATGCTACACTATTGTCAAAAGAACAACATAAAATGGCCGATTGTGAGGTTATTTCTCGCAATTTTGTTGCAGTTTTATTACAGGTACTGTTTCAGTCAGTCAACTTTCACGAACTTTTAAGGTTTTCACCCTAGGGTGATTACTATAGCTTTAAGGGGGTGATTTAACAGTTTTATTTTGTATACGGCCGAGTCGTTGATTAAAAACTATTTACGATTCAACAATCGAGTAAAGAAAGTTAAATATAACGTTTCCAAAAAAAAAAATCTTCCATGTGCCATTATTTTTTACTTTTACAAAAAAAGAAGTCAGAATGGTCCCAAATTGCACGTTTTGACATAAATAAGTATATTTTGTAGTATAAATCCACATGTTTTCCAGATGGCCAGTGTGGATACGGCGTACAGGGGTGTCCAATGAGTACATTTTATAATAGGGTGTTTTCAACTTTTTAAAGCCGAATCGTTATATGAAATATATTAACACTTTTCATTCGTGTAAAGAATGAAAAATATAATTATATGCGTAATTTATTTAATGCCCCGGAAATAATGCTTTTAACTTTCTGAAAAAAGAAGTCAAAATTGCCTGAAACTAAAATATATTTTGATTGGATTTTTTTTAGTAATAGTAAATCACTTGTTTGTTTGTTAGCCAGTGGTGAAGGCGGCGTATGGGAAATGGTGAATTTTGCGGAACCAAATTGGGAAGGTAAGTATGCAAAAGTATACCTTGGAAATGAAAATATTAATGGCCCCTTCTGCATGTCATATAAATGTATATAAATTGAGTACCATGGTGATGATTCTGTTTGTTGTGTATTGTATTGTCTAGTCCATCTGCGTCCATCTTCACTCTCAACTACGTCTCTAAGTGATTCTATTTCGATGTCTTTGGGATCATGTTCAACATCGGATCCATCGTTTTGAGTTTCCAAAATATTAATCAGGTCATTTGGAGCACGCAGCCTTCGGTTTACAAAAATCACAAGGAATTCACATTGGTTGCCTGTAATTTTCAATTCTAGTTAAGTTCGTCTGTATGACTATGAACTAAATACAATTACGTAAACTCAATGTATTTATTTTGTACTTTATTTTTTATTCCTGGCCTCACCAGTCTCTTTGCCACAGAGCCGCCACCTGCGTACACGTCTAGGCCGTCCGCGGTGGCACATACGAGTAGGGCGCTGGGCCGAAGCCAGTGAAGTAGCTAGAAATCCACGGGCCCCCGGGCTACAGCGAGCTGGAGGGCCCCTGTCATTGACGCCTAAATGGTATTTGGTACTAGCCAATTATTATCATATTTAAAAACTAGGAAAACGCTAAAGTCCTGTCGCGTTGTTGAGCGAGCACCGGTACGTGCAACAGGACCCGAGTACGACATTCCCATATCGTCCATTTTATCAGATAACAGTCTTTAAAAGACGAAAACTTTTAATGTTGTTGTTGATCGCTGAATTGAATGACGCCACGGGACAACAATGTAATCGAATTAGGCCTTTTATAGGAAAATGCCTTCTAAAGTGTATCTTTGTTTCTTCACTGCCTCCTTGACAAATTTCATAACAATCGGAACAACATCATTTTTCGAAATATGATTACCAATAAGTCTTTAAGGTCTTGACCGATTTAGCTGAAAATTTGTAAAATAGGAGAGAATGTTGTACTTATTGACCTTGCAAAATTTCATAACGATCGGAACATTTTTATTTTTTTTTTATTTTTTTTATTTTTTATAACCAACGATCGGATTTTGTTCAAAAACTATACAGCAACCCGCCTAGGTGGTATGTACATGTGTGCAAAATTTCAGGTCGATCAGAGAAACGGTGCGACCTGTATCAAAGCAGTAACAGAAAAAAAAAAACAAAAAAAAAAACAGACATTCGAGCCATAAGAGTCAAGTGGAGACGCTCGCTACGCTCGCTCAATTATTGACACCGACTCACCGAGTCTCGGTACTCCTCATTCGCCTATGAATTAGAACTTCCGCTTCCGAACATTTCTCTCAGCATTTTTTTTTTATGATTTGAAAATGACCGTTCTGAACTGTCAACAGTATTGTGAGGAGCAGCATCAATGTCGTACAAACATCAGGAAAACTAGTGGACAATGCCGCGTTTTCAACAAGAAGCAAGTTTGCAACTTCTTTTACTAACGTAAGATTAACAATCTCCGAAATGAGACGATCTGCACCGGCAATTGGTCAGTTACGTCGCGGCAGTACGTTGTAACTTTTTTTCCGCTTCTTGCATCATTACGTCATCTGTTGCCGACCTTAGTGTTTGGGTCTGGAGAACACCCAGCGATTTAGCCGCGGTCGTTTAACCAGTTCCCACTCGAACACTGAAGTTAAGCAACATCGGGCGTGGTCAGGGGTTGAGTGGGTCGCCGCTCTGCCCTGAAACACACGTATATCGCTGGCTAGAGCAGACTAGGGTTCGTAAGCTTGTGTGACAGCTTCGTTCTCCTTGGCGCCGTCTGCTCGGCAGTCCGGGTTAGTGGAGGAACCTTTATGACTGTCAAAAGTTACACCGTCCTTTCGGATGGGACGTAAAGCCGTTGGTCCCCTTGGTACTTTTCGGTAGGAGTAGGCTATGTGCCGGTACCGGGTTTCCCCTCCTCCCTTCTCTATTAAATTTGCACTAGTGGGCTACATTGCCTGTTGCAAATAGAGACATAAATAAAAAAACAATGAACTTGTCGACGATTTCATTTATTCCCTTAAATCGCTCTGTAAATTTATAGTTAATAATGTAAAGAGAGACATAGAAAACGGTAATCCTGAATCACGATTCACCTTTTGAACATGCGGTGTAGAACCGGATACCTCCCTCAAGGCCCGTTCCCGTAAGGCCCGATACCTTTTTTTCCCCTTAAAGCCCACTTTTCTACCTGTTGATAAAGACCATGTTACACAAGGGTGTATTCCCATAAGGCCCGTTCCCTTAAGGCCCGTTCCCACAAGGCCCGTTCCCGCAAGGCCCGTAACCGTTTCCCTCCCTAAGGATTAGTGGTTTGCCTCCCTGTTATTGTTTAATTACAATTTAATCGCATTTTAATTAGATTTACATAGGTGTAATCAAACTGCAGTTGTAGGTAAACAAATAAAGTTACATGAATCTAGTAAATGCACAACTATTGCCGATGTACCAGGTAACAATTCATATTTTACTATCATGAAAAATCTAATATTACTAGGAAAACGCAAAAGTCCCGCCGCGTTGATGGATGAGCTTTTTTTAGTTTTAAGTTTGCGTGGGATATCTTGACTTTTGCAAGTGCTTTGTTTTGTAGCCTACGCATTGTTGGTGATTGTTGTCAAGTTTCTATTGTTTCTTGTCAATTGGTATTATTTACCGTAAAAAACTTATATTAAAAGCTTTATTTCTATGGATTCTGGCTAACTTTTTCAACTTTTTCTTTCAAAAGGTACTACATCACCATAACCTTAATGTCCATGTATAATATGAACGTTGTAGCCCCACCCGTTTGGTCAGAATTGGCCCATATAGCACGAAAATATCACACAAAAATAAAAATAAACTTATATTAAAAGCTTTATTTCTAAAGATTCTGGCTACTTTTTTCAACTTTTTCTTTCAAAATGTACTACATTACTATAACCTTAATGTCCATGTATAATATGAACGTAGTAGCCCCACCCGTTTGGTCAGAATTGGCCCAAATGGCACGAAAATATCGCACAAAATATCGAAAAAATCGTAAAAGTACGATATTCATGAGAAATATTTCTTCGATTGTACCCAAAAACGTGGCAAGTTTAAGTTCAGAGATTTCGAAGGTCCTCGCAAATTTTCATTAAGATCGCATATGCCGTTTTCCCGGTAGAGAGCGCACAAACAGACAAAAATACAAAAAACAAACAAAAAACAAACAAAAAAAAACACCTGAGCTAAATTTTTAGGGGGGTCAGTGAAATTGAAGTCTTCGCTTCACTCGCTTCGCTCGCTACGCTCATCCAATCAATTTAATTTTGGCTTAAATTTATTGCATTAATAAATATATCATAAACGTAGGTAATGTACTATCAACGGCGCAATGGTTTACCACAATTTACATGTCTATATTTATGTGGTGTGTATTCGTATTGCTAACTTGGTTCCAATTATTGGATGAGCGGAGCGAAGACTTCAATTTGACTTTGTGTTTTTTTTTTGTTTTTTTTCCCTTGCGTTACCCCAAGAAAAATAGCTTGGGTGTTTTGTTTTTGTTAGTTTTTTTGTCTGTTTGTTCGCTCTCTACCGGGCAAACGGCATATGCGATCTTGATGAAAATTGGAGGGGACCTTCGAAATCTCTGAACTTAGACCTGCTTCGTTTTTGGGTATAATCGATCAAATATTTCTTATGATTTTCGTACTTTTACGATTTTTTTCATTTTATATGAGATATTTTCTTGATATTTGGCAAACGGTTACTCCGATATTGATGAAACTTTATGGGAACGTTTAAAATCACTGAAATTGTATATCATATGATTTTAGAGACATTTGAAAAACTAGGAAAACGCTAAAGTCCCGCCGCGTTGATGGATGAGCGTTTTTGTAAGTTTATAGTTTGCGTGGGACCACTTTTCCTTTGCAAGTGCTTTGTGAAAGCATTGAAGGTGATTGTTGTCATGTTTCAATTGTTACTTTTTAATATTGTTATTATAAATCTAAAAAAACTCATATTAAAACCTTTATTCTATAGATTCTGGCTAACTTTTTCAACTTTTTCTTTCAAAATGCAAAACATAACCATGACCTTAATGTCCATGTGAAATAAGAGCGTTGTAGCCCCACCCGTTTGGTCAGAATCGGCCCCAATGTCACGAAAATATCGCACTAAAAATCGAAAAAAATCGTAAATGTACGTTTATTTGATAGATTCTGGTTAACTTATCAACTTTTTTTTTCACAAGGTACTACAATACCATAACTTTAATGTCCATGTAAAATATGAACTTTGTAGCCCTACCCGTTTGGTCAGAATCGGCCCAAATGTCACGAAAATATCGCACTAAAAATCGAAAAAAAATCGTAAAAGTGCGATATTCATGAGAAATATTTCTTCGATTGTACCCAAAAACGTGGCACGTCTAAGTTCAGAGATTTCAAAGGTCCCCTTCAATTTTCATCAAGATCGCTTATGCCGTTTGCCCGGAATCGTGCAAACAAACAGACAAAAAAAAATAAAAAAACATAGGAGCTAAATTTTTTGAGGGGTCAGTGAAATTGAAGTTTTCGCTTCACTCGCTACGCTCGTCATCCAAATATTTCTTATAGAAATCGTACTTTAACGGTATTTCCCACGGTTTTAAATACGATATTTTCGTGATTTTTGGGCCGATTCTGACCAAACGGGTGGGGCTACAACGTTCATATTTTACATGGACATAAATACTAGGAAAACGCTAAAGTCCCGCCGCGTTGATGGATGAGCTTTTTTGTAAGTTTTCGTTTGCGTGGAACCACTTTTCCTTTGCAAGTGCTTTGTGAATGCATTGTAGGTGATTGTTGCCAAGTTTCTATTGTTACTTGTTAATTGTTATTATAAACCTTAAAAAAAACTCATATGAAAACTTTTATTCTATGGATTCTGGCTAACTTTTTTTAACTTTTCCTTTCAAAAAGCTATACATAACAATTACTTTAATGTACATGTAAAATATTAACGTTGTAGCCCCACCCGTTTGGTCAGAATCGGCCCAAATGTCACTAAAATATCGCACTAAAAATCGAAAAAAATCGTAAAAGTACGATATTCATGAGAAATATTTCTTCGATTGTACCCAAAAACGTAGCAAGTCTAAGTTCAGAGATTTCGAAGGTCCTGTCAAATTTTCATTAAGATCGCATGTGCTGTTTGCCCGGTAGAGAGCGAACAAACAGACAAAAAAAAACAAAAAAAACACCCGAGCTCAATTTTTTGGGGGTCAGTAAAATTGAAGTCTTCGCTTCGCTCGCTACGTTTATCCAATTATGGTGATGTAGTGCCTCTTGAAAGAAAAAATTAAAATAGTTGGCCAAAATTCATAGAAATAAAGGTTTTAATATATGAGCCTTTTACAGGCGTATAATGAACAAGTAATATCAAGTAACTATAGAAACAGTAATGAGATTCCACATAAAAACGTAATCATTGGACATAAATATTCCAAAAAAAAGCTCATCCATCAACGCGACTGGAAAAAGCGTTCGCGAAGCAGCCTAGTTTATGAAAATTAGTGGTTAATTTTTAACTAGGAAAACACAAAGTCCCGCCGCGTTGATGGATGAGCTTCTTGAAGTTTTAAGTTTGCGTGGAATATCTTTACTTTTACAAGTGCTTTGTTTTGTTGCCTACGCATTGAAGGTGATTGTTGTCAAGCTTCTATTGTTTCTTGTCAATTTTGGTATTATTTATCGTAAAAAACTTATATTAAAAGCTTTATTTCTATGGATTCTGGCTAACTTTTTAAACTTTTTCTTTCAAAATGCACTACATCACCATAACCTTATTGTCCATGTATAATATGAACGTTGTAGCCCCACCCGTTTGGTCAGAATTAGCCCAAATGGCACGAAAATATCGCACAAAAAATCGAAAAAAAATCGTAAAAGTACGATATTCATGAGAAATATTTCTTCGATTGTACCCAAAAACGTAGCAAGTCTAAGTTCAGAGATTTCGAAGGTCCTGTCAAATTTTCATCAAGATCGCATATGCCGTTTGCCCGGTAGAGAGCGAACAAACAGACAGAAATACAAAAAAAAAAAAAAAAACACCCGAGCTAAATTTTTTTGGGGGTCGGTGAAATTGAAGTCTTCGCTTCACTCGCTTCGCTCGCTACGCTCATCCAATTATTCGTAAATCAACGACATATGGGGTAAGTATATTTCACTGGTGTAATTTTTTGTGCACTGATGTTGTTTGAGGTATGCTTATTACCCAAAATACCCCAAAAAACGGGAACGGGCCTTAAGGGAATACACCCTTGTGTAACATGGTCTATATCAACAGGTAGAAAAGTGGGCTTTAAGGGGGGAAAAAAGGTATCGGGTCTTACGGGAACGGGCCTTGAGGGAAGCCACCGTAACCCAGTGCCCATCTCGTCAACGCACCCAACTAGTCCTTTGGCACACTACGAAGTGTTACTTTTGACTAAAAAGCAAGTTATATTAGGAATTTTTCGCTGTTTTTCTATTTTCTTTTGACGCTTTATAACTAATAAAATTGAAAATCAGAGCTTTTGCAACGACCGTGACTAGCAAGAGAGAATCACAACCTGACTAAAAGTATGTAGACTGCGGACTGCCAGGGTGATGGGTAGGGTGGGCCCCATGGGGTAAGGACAAGGTAAAGATATCTCGCAATTCTATTATATGTATACCAATTTTCATAATTCCTGCAACTTATACGTTTTTATTTTATTTCTCAATTTATTTTTTCTTATTTTGTATTTTTTTTTACTCAGTGTCCTGGGCTCGGTTCCGATACTCAGGTCACACTCAGGTCTTTCAAACTCAAGCTTTCTCGAAACCGGGCCCCTCTAGACCCCGGGCCCCGGGCTATTCCTACGCCACTGTCCCGAGGACGTTGGTTTCGAATTCCGCACAACGCATCTTTTTTTTGTAATCGTCCTTCATCCTCATCCATCACTTCTACTCATCGTCTGGAATAGTCTCTATGATACGTTAAGCAACAAAAATCATCATCATTCTATTTGTCTAGGTGTGGGTAAAGATACACACAATGTATCTATAAAGAATCGTTCCCAGTCGGAGTATATACATCGACGCCAGATTATTTTCTCCCTGTTTTGGTCATCCATGAAACGATTGGGACGATTTAACGAAAAGAATGTCAAACTTGCATGCACAATGAATGATAAAAACACAATAGTTATACCCGTATTTTAATTAACGTCTTATTGCCGAGATAAAAAGTTGCGCAATACATAATAGTAAATTACGACCATTGTTCGAGCTCGGGCTAACTTTTTTACAATGTTAAATATCCATTTAAAAATTCGCTTGTTCTGTAAATCCAGCTTATCACGTACAATCTGGATCAGTTTTTGACCCCTTATAGTTACCCTTAAAAAATTTGAATTTTGGGGTGATGTTTATAAAAGATGAGCGCAAGTTGCTGTCAGAGCACATTTTTTAAGATTTTAAGTAACTGTCGCCTACCTATTATTGGAAAATTACTCAAAATTACCCGTTTATTGGCATTGGCATTACTGAAAGAAGTAAGCATTATCTGGAACAAAAAGCTCTGATACCAACAATCACATATTTTTACTTAACATTTTGGTGCAAACCACAACCTGATACGAGTCAAGCTTACAGGTGATTCGGTCTACACCTCTGCATTATGCGTCAAAGCCTGGTTTGCTCGGGCCCATCTAACAGTATTAATGTAAATTTTACGAATTTTAGTACTAGGAAGCTTCGCAAACGCTTTTTCAGGCGCGTTGTTGGATGAGCGTAATGATGGTGCATTGAGCTGCCATGTGTTCATGAGAAATAATTGTTAAATTTCGCTCAAATTTCACACGAATAAATTAATTCATAAAATTAAGGTTCTGTGAAAAAATCATCACAATCGGATGAAGCATGTAGGTGTTATAAGTCAAAAACATTTTTTTTAAATCGAAAAAACCGTAAAATTGCGATTTATATGAGAAATAATTTTTTGATTCTGCTCAAATTTTACACGAATATATTAATTCGTAAAATTAAGGTTCAGTGAAGAAACCATCACAATCGGATAAAGCATGTAGGTGTAATAAGTCAAAAACATGTTTAGAAAATTAAACAAATCGTAAAATTGCGATTTTATGATAAATATTTTTTCGATTGCGCTCAAATTTCACACGAATATATGAATTTATAAAATTAAGGTTCTGTGAAAAAATAATTACAATCGTATAAAGTATGTAGGTGTTATATGTCGAAGAAATTTGTTAAAAATCGAAAAAATCGTAAAATTGCGATTTTCATGAGAAATAAATTTTCGATGGCGCTCAAAAACGTGGCAGTTCTAAGTTTAGAGATTTCGAAGGCCTCCAGAAAATTTCATTGCAATAAGAGTATCGGTTTCGCCGGAATCGTGTTTACAAACACACAAAAAGAAAAAGAAAAAAAGAAATAAAGAATTCCTGATTTTTTTCTCCAGTGTAGTGAAATGGAATCTTCGCTTCGCTCATCCAAAAAGCTCAATTTTTTTTCTTTCTGTACGACGAAAACAAAGCAATCTTCGAAAAACAAATAGTGTGAGCACTTATAATCAATAATGTAATGTGTTCAAAATATAAGCATTCACATGCATAATTTGTTTGTTTTAAAAAAACTGTTACAAAATGTACCTGTACTGGAGATAGAGCCAGTAATCTAGTTTTTGACATCCGCCCCTCAAAGGAAATCCCAGGATTATATTTAGACAATATAGCTACTTGGAAAACGATTAAGTCCCGACGCGTTGTTGGATGAGCGCAATTGGTGCATTGAGCTGCCATGTGTTATGCGGATTTTCTGGTGTTCTGTGAAAAAATTATTACCAAGTTGAAGATTTTTTTAAAATTAAATTAAATTAAAAAAAAATTAACTTAAATTTTTTTTTTAGTAAATCGTAATTTTAAAAAAGAAAAAAATCGTTATATTAAAATTTTCATAAGAAATAATTACTCAATTGCGCACAAATTTTACACGAATATATTAAATCATAAAATAAGGTTCTGTGAAAAAACCATTACAAAAGGATAAAGCATGTAGGTGTTATAGGCCGAAGAAATTTTAAAAATCGTAAAAAGTCGTAAAATTGCAATTTTCGTAAAAAATAGTCTTTTGATAACCTTCAAATTTCACATGAATATATCAATTCATGAAATAAAGGTTCTGTGAAAAAATCATTACAATCGGACAAAGCATGTAGGTGTTGTTAAGTCAAAGAAATTTTTAAAAATCGAAAAAAATCGTAAAATTGCGATTTTCATGAGAAATAATTTTCCGATTGTGCTCAAAAACGTGGCCGTTCTAAGTTCAGAGATTTCAAAGACCTCCGTTAAATTTCATCGCAATCGGAGTATCGGTTTACCCGGAATCGTGTTAACAAACAGACAAAAATACAAAAAGAAAGAAAAAAAAACATTCCGGATTTTTTTCTCCAGTGTAGTGAAATGGAATCTTCGCTTCGCTCGCTACGCTCATCTAATTAAATAAAAACCCGGCCTCTATTGACATCTCGCAAACTATGTAGGCATGTGATTTTTTTTAAATTACTGTCGATTCCCTTCAATTTCATCGCGTTCAATGCAATTTATTTATCAGTGCTTTTTTTGTTTCGATTTTTTCTCCAATGTACCACACTGCCCTACTCAACCAACATGATTTATTTCTTTACTGTATTATTTGAAAGTTAAGAGAATCTTATTGAATTGCTCAGGGATTTCTATATATATTTATTTTGCTGTTTGTTCAATATTAAATCAATATGTTCAATCAAGTATTATATGAAATAAAATAAAATGCAATTCTTTATCTATTACCAATAGGCAATGCATGAGTATTTTAAAGAGGAACTGAAAATATCAGTCAACATTTTATTGAAAATCAAATTCACGAACCAAATGTAACTGTTAAATGCAATAAACATAACTATGATTTTTAATTAGGTTTTGTGTGTGGAGACGTTGCTTGTTACGAAAGTCTATGCAATTATTATAATTTAAAAATAACCTCAACTGAGACTCAAAACCAGACACCTGTACTTCCATATGACGCATCTATAATCGTGTTTCATAATACTACGGTGTTAATGGTAATTTTTCTAATAGAAACATAAACGAAAACATAATCCGCATGAGAAAGATGGAGAAAATTTCAAACAAAGTAAAAAGACAAACTATATGACGATTGAGTTTATCTCAAAGAGGAAAATAAGCAATACAAAACACATTATAAAAATAAAATTATCTGAAAGAATGCAGACCGCATTACAATTACTGATTGCCTGTCTAATGGAGCGGAACAAGCAGCGCATTATCATATTCACTATTCTTAATTCCTTGTCCTGTGATGGAGCTTGAATATAGATACTTTCTCTACTGGACTTTTATCAAGGGTGTACAGAGAAAAGTACCGGCAATGTGATGTAAACTCCCCAACACGGAAGAGATCACAGTACACAATACACAGCCATTACTTTTGTCACAGGTTCGTATCAGCAGTCAGCACTGGTCGAGTTGAGAGAACGTTCTGCCCTGTAGCACAAGGGATAATATTTATGTTCAGACTAGGCCGCTTCGCGAACGTTTTTTGAAGTTGCGTTGATGGATGAGCTTTTTTTAAAAACTATTTGTGTTCAATGATCACGTTTTTAAGTGTGTTTTTCTACAGTTTACTTGATATTCCTTGTGAATTATACACCTGTAAAAGGCTTATATTAAAACCTTTATTTCTATGAATTTTGACGAAATTTTTCAACTTTTTCTTTCAAAAGGCACAACATCACCATAATTGGATGAGCGAAGCGAAGACTTCAATTTCACTGACCCCCAAAAAATTTAGCTCGGGTGTTTTTTTTTTTTTTTTTTTTGTTTTTCTGTCTGTTTGTTAACTCTCTACCAGGCAAACGGCATATCCGATCTTGATGAAAATTGGAGGGGACCTTCGAAATCTCTAAACTTAGAGGTGTATTGTTTTTGGGTACAATCGAAGAAATATTTCTCATGAATATCGTACTTTTACGATTTTTTTCAATTTTTAGTGCGATATTTTCGTGACATTTGGGCCGATTCTGACCAAACGGGTGGGGCTACAACGTTCATATTATACATGGACATTAAGGTTATGGTAATGTAGTACCTTTTGAATGAAAAAAATGAAAAAGTTCGCCATAATCCATAGAAATAAAGCTTTTAATATAAGTTTTTTGATTTTTTTGTGCGATATTTTAAGCGCATTTGGGTCAATTCTGACCAAACGGGTGGGGCTACAACGTTCATATTATACATGGACATTAAAGTTATGGTGATGTAGTACATTTTGAAAGAAAAAGTTGAAAAAGTTAGCCAGAATCCATAGAAATAAAGCTTTTAATATAAGTTTTTTACGGTAAATAATAACAACAAGAAACAATAGAAACTTGACAACAATCACCTACAATGCGTAGGCAGCAAAACAAAGCACTTGCAAAAGTAAAGATATCTCATGCAAAAAAAACTTAAAAAAGCTCATCCATCAACGCGACTAAAAAAAGCGTTTGCGAAGCTTCCTAGTATTTATATCAATGTAAAATATGAACGTTGTAGCCCGACCCGATTGGTCAGAGTAGGCCCAAATGTCAAGAAAATATCGTATTAAAAACCGCGGAAAAAAATCGTAAAAGTACGATTTCTATGAGAAATATTTCTTCAAATGTCTCTAAAACCATAACATATAATAATTATAATTTCAGTGATTTTAAACGTTCCCATAAAATTTTCAACAAGATCGCATATGCCGTTTTCCCGGTAGAGCCCGATCAAACATACAAAATAAACAAGTTATTTTATTTATTAATTTTTTTTGGGTGAAGGGGGGGGGGGTAGTGAAATTGAAGTCTGCGCTTAGCTCATCCAATAAAATAACATGGCATAAAATTTTAGATTTTTAAATCACCCGAATATTCATGTGTGTAATAAGTGATGGCCTTGGTTAAATGTTTTTTTTTAAATAACGTTTTAATATTGTCCTGAACCAATTAACTATTTTTAATAGATTTTTTCAAAAAGTCGTTTGCTATTGCTGACTTATATCCTTGCGTTACAAGTTTCTATCAAAACATTACAGATTCGAATCAGTAGAATACTACCAAGCTGCACCGAGAGGTATTCGCTAATTCGCCCTACCCAGCCCAATTCACCCGACCGAAGTGAAGCGACGAGTTTATTCTTTTTCTTGGATCAAAGCATTCCGCCTCATTATTGGCTAGTGTTCTCCGCGTACAAGTCACTTAGATAGGGAAGAGAAATCAGTTCGCTTAATCAGAAAGTAATGAGACAAATTTGCAATGTAGAAATTGAATTCGACTATTCACTGTTTACAAAACGAGACAGCATTGGCAATCAAAGACCAAAGATCGGAGATGCGTCATCAAACATAATACAAGGGAGATAAAACCTGTCGCCGCCCAGCTTACAAACAAACATGGCGCTTGTAATGAGAACCGAGACTGCAGGAAACTAGCGGTTCGGGGACATATCCGTCTGTGGTAGGGGAACTGGGAAGAGACCCTTGATTACACTCTGGTTGGTAGATGCAGCCTCACTCTGAACTGGCTTTGTGTGGCACGTTGGTCTTGTGGTTAGTGTATCTGCTGCCAATGCAGAACGTCCAGGGTTCGACTCCCGCTATTGGCAGAAGTAAAAAATAATAATCTGATTTGAACTTGAGTCCATCAGTTCTTGGGTTAGAAATTTGTGAATGGTGTCTTTGGAGCCGTCCTAACAATGAGACACATAATACATTCAAAATTGTTCTGAATTGACCTAGTTGATACTGGCGTTGATCCGCTGGTGTTCGCACTGTCCATACCACTGATTGCTAAATTTCTTATTAAAAAATATCGACTTTGGTGGTTACGCTCACTCGTCGATTGCGTCGGGCCTACAGGTTGGTTTAGTCGCTTTGGTTTAATGTCCCCCACTGAAAATCAGTTCCTTTCGCAGTTAAGGAATATTAAATGGTTCATTCTAATTTATTAATATTATAATATTATACTTAAGTTATTTATTTTATAATGCGGTTGTAGACACATGTCGTCGACTCGGTACTTATTTCTCCAAATTCACTTTCAACGTTTTCTAGTTTGCTATATATAATATATAGACAGTGGCGTAACTAGGAATAATTTCGAGGGGAGGGGGTCATGTACCGGCAGCCGGGGTCTGGGGCGAGACCTCATCCGCTGTTGGCCCTTTGCCGAAGACGAAATATATTTCACCATACTACAGTTATTTCGCCATGCTTTGACTGAAAAAGGGCAAGTCAAAGGATCACCGTTTTCTTTATGAAGGATATACATTTACTTGATTTTGGACGATAAATTTTAGTTTGATTGCCCAACTAAACCATCATGTGTATACATTTAAGATATGCACAATAATAGAGGTAGTTTTAAAATAACTTTAATGAATAGGTGGTGGTGGTTAGCATCTCTGCTTCCAATGCAGAAGTCCAGGGTTCGATCCCCGCTAAATCAGTTTTGTCTTGAAGCTTACCGCCCGATATTAGGTAGCTATCTCAAATAAAATGCCCTTAAATTGGGTCAAATTGAAGTTTAATCACTTCTTAATTAAAAGGAAATTAATAAATTAAAGGGTGTGGATATTGATTTCAGAGTGTTGATAAAATAAAAAGAATGTTTGAATCTAAATAATTTAAAAGGTTTACTGCATTAATCAAAAATACAAATTACATAAAAGATTTGCATACAAAAAACTACTTTCAATTGGCCCAAAGATTTAGTAGTAAATAAATATGGTACCTTGTTTTACAATGATGGTCTTGATGATGTTGATTAATGTTGCTGATGTAAATAATTAATGTACGAATTCGATTGCTTTAGCACTGAATAATTAAATAAACACTCGGTAAAATTATTCACTGTTCTTTATCTTCATAACTTGTGTGTCGCTCGTTCAGTTCCGGTTGTAGTACAACTCCTCCATGAACCCCTTGACACCTTGTCGTCGCCCACGATCCACCCTCTAATGATGCAGGCACAATACTGTTTCAACTACTCTACTACTATGAATGCCTGGCTCCCGAGATCGTCTTTATATAGGGGTGATGGTCAGGTGATTAGTGATGACGTATTTTTTCTAGATTGATCTTGTTGTTTGTGAGTCGACAGGGTCGGTTGTGATTCACCTTACCCCAGCGGCTTCAATGTTCCTTGTGCCCTGAGGCTACTCGCTAATGGGTTCCTTTCAGAAGGTGTTGACAATTCGAAGGTATCTCAAGTGTTCCATGTTCATCACAAGATGTCAGATTATATCTGTTGACGCATCTTGCAGCCATTTCAATGCATTCGCTTGGACCGCATGTGTAAAGCTGATGCAACTGTTTATAATGTTATTATTACATGTTATTATATTATTGAAATTCATCATATTGATATTAATTATGTAAACAAGGTTAATGAAAAGGCCGTTACGGCACAGTCTTAGGAATTTGTAAAAGGTGATTTTGGAGCCGTCCTAGCAACGAGGCTCATAATAAATTCAAAGAGGTTCTGAATCGGTCTTGTTGATTCTGACGTTGATCCGTGGGTGTTCGCACTGTCCATACCACTGATTGCTATATTTCCTATTAAAAAATATAGATCTTGGTTATCGTTCACTCGTCGATTACGTCGGGGCCTGCAGGGTTGGCTTGGTAGCTTTGGTTTACTGTCCCCCCCCCCTGAAAATCAGTTATATGACTGAGTGGGTAGACTCTAAATTCAAATTTATTTATTTATTTTATTTATACAAGCTAAAACCAAACTTCCTGCACTCGGACCTTGTAAACGATATATTTTACAGTAACTGCGCTCTAACAAATAAAAAAACGAACGGGAAATGGCACATTTTAGTAAATTTCAACCTACTTTTTACTTTTTGATGTGATGACAAAACATACAGGCAAAACATATACCACCAATTGACTCGAATTGTACAAGTGAACTGTTGCCATATATATTATATTTATTATTTTCAGAAGCTATTTGACCCGGATAATATGTTAATGTTGATGAGTGTGTTGAACAACTAACCTAGGTCTATATTTTAAACACTTACTTGTGTAAATTTCCGGAGACGTCCGTCTCCATCGTCAGACACTGACACACTGGCAATCTCACTGTGTTTCCGGAGGCTTCCACCCGTGTGTTGTGATAATCTTAAAAGAAGAGAATGCCGACATTAGGGAGATAAAAGAAGCTGCAGTCATGTCATGCATTGAAAATGTAATTAGCCAGGCCACAAAGAATTCAGCCCCATATGGCGCAATCTAGTCAGGGAAGAAGTCACTAGGGCACAAACAACATGGGTGGAAGCCTCCGGAAAACACAGTGAGATTGCCAGTGTGTCAGTGTCTGACGATGGAGACGGACGTCTCCGAAAATTCACTCAAGTAAGTGTTTAAAATATAGACCTCGGTTAGTAGTTTAATACACTCATTGAATAATATATATATTGGTAAAGTGGTAGAGCTATGGCACGTTAAGCCGGAGGTTCTGGGTTTGAACCTCAGTCGGGACAAACTTTTACGACAACTGCTATGAATAAATAACTATGTCCTTAAAGCGAACTTATGCTTAAAAACTTTATAAATATATTATACTACACTTTACGGATATAATCACGCAATACCATATGTTTTAAACGCAAATTTTCACAAATTTTAATTTTGCCCCGCCAACTAACAAAAACAATTACAGCAAAAAAAAAATAGCTTACAAAGGGGTAAGGCCTATTCACAATCAACTTAGTAGCTAGCTTATCGCTAACTTAAAGGTTTGTCTTAAGGAAAACAACATGTCTGTTCATGACGTAAAACTTAACCTTAAACTTACACTTATCATCAGCAGAAAGTTTGCAAACTCCAAACTTAAAAGAAGTAGTTGAACAAAATTAACAACAACAAAATTAGTTGACAAAATGCAGATCGTTTAATTTAAAACTACTAGTCGAGCACAAGAAGGTTGTTATTTGATTGTTATAAATGTTATTTAAATTCAAATACTGGCAAAATAGGGAATAGGATGTTAATTTATACTGCAAGTTAAGGTTATGTACAGCGTGAATTTACCTCAAAACAAGTTATCGTGAACAGCAAACTAAAGTAAGAGGATAAGTTAGCGGCCTATAAGTTGGTTGTGAATGAGCCTGTATTCACCCACTAAACTCAAAAAATGTATTTCATTCAGGCCAACTATTTATGAATTAAGAAATCAACAGAAAATTATTAGGTCCTCCTTGACCCGGAAAAAATATGTCGAACTTTGTATTTTCGAGCTAGGTCCCATCGGCAAAAATCTCCCATAAGAAATAACATGGAGACGATTGTTATGCCCCGTGACCTTGGAGGATTTGATTTGAAAAAAATACTGGCCATTATAATTGACGTACTCGACAGTCTTTCCTGTAAATTCTCTATATTTTGTTATCGTAATTAGGGCAAGTGGTTCGGTCAAAATATGCTGATTATTAAGATGGGGTGTGATTTTGGAATGCATATTTTTGCGTGTTTGAGTGCATATTTGTGCACAGTTCAAGACACGATGTAATTAATAGTGGGTTACCCAAATGTATGATTTAGGGTTCCCGCTCGATTTTCGTGATGGAGCAACGCCGCATATTCCAAATAGTAAAATACGATTTTAGATTGATAATTTTTTAGGTGTCACTTTTCTACTCCTGCAGAGGGTAAGGGTGGAGGGGGTTGTGACTATTTTTATAAAAATTTGATTTTTTCTTGGAAATGAATGAAACTTTGATATTTTACTAAAAACACATTGCCGAGTTTGAAAAAAAATACAAAAAGTAAAATTGTGCCGCCATCTTGGAAAAATAATCACTTTTTAGACATGTTATCAAATAGTGAGAAATTCATAATGTGATGAAAATAT
>JAMZAV010004722.1:0-50750 GCA_024449915.1 Sweltsa coloradensis | reverse complement strand
AATCGTTCCCAGGTACTCAACAGACAACACATGACCTGCTCACTCATCTAACAACACAAGTTTATTGTGTTATGAGCAGTAAATAGATACTCGACAATATAAACTTAGGGGTCATCACAAGTGGTTTATTATAATGTAATATGCTACTTGTCTGGAAATAAAAATTTACTTACAGACTGTGGCGTTGTCCTACTCTATACCCGGAATGTTGGAGACCTGCGGGTTCAATCAACAGTCAGGATAGATTTTGTTATTTCTGGGTTATTTTATTATCTCTGGAAAAGTATAGAGCATGGTTTGAAATGCATACAATACTATGGAAACATCCAGTACAAAACACGAGTAAAGATTGCAACGTTCACTCAATCTCCGAGATATGTTTTAGATAACCTTGGGAGTGTAAGATTTGATACACCTTGGTCAATGCATGCAAACATGATTTGATAAAAATTTGTATTTGTATTTCTTTCTTCAATGCTATTGACCAATTAGTCGGTGGCAACTTTTTCCTACCTTCTTCTCAATACCCTCTTCAATATAGTTTTTCCCTTTTACTAGGAAAACGCTTAAGTCCCGCCGCGTTGTTAGATGAGCGTAATTGGTGCATTGAGCTGCCATGTGTTATGCGGATATCTGTTGTTCTGTGAAAAAATTATTACTAAGTTGAAGATGTTTTAAAAATTAAATTAAATTAAATAAAAAATAAACTTTAATTTTAAATTTGTTTAATTAGTCATACTAATTTTAAAAAAAGAAAAAATCGAAAAATTGCGATTTTTATAAGAAATAATGATTTGATTGCGCTCAAATTTCACACGAATATATAAATTCATAAAATGAAGGTTCTGTGAAAAAATTATTACAAAAGGATAAAGCATGTAGGTGTTACAAGTAAAAAAATTGTTTTAAAAAAAGAAAAAAAACACAAAATTTATATTTTCATGAAAAATAATTTTTCGATTGCGCTCAAATTTCACACGGATATCTTAATTCATAAAATTAAGGTTCTGTGAAAAAAACATTAAAATCGAATAAAGCATGTAGCTGTTATAAGTAAAATAAATTTTCAAAAAATCAAAAAAAAATCGGAAAATTGCGATTTTTATGAGGAATAATTTTTTGATTGCGCTCAAAAATGTGGCAGTTCCAAGTTCAGAGATTTCGAAGGCCTCCATAAAATTTCATCGCAAATGGAGTATCGGTTTAGCCAGAATCGTGTTAACAAACAGACAAAAATACAAAAATAAAAAAAAACATTCTGGATTTTTTTCTCCAGTGTAGTAGAATGGAATCTTCGCTTCGCTCATCCAATGAAGATCTTGACGTCCCTTCTTAGTTCCCTCTTTTCTTCTCAGTTCCCTCTTCAATCCTTCCTAGTTAGTTTTTCCCTGCCATTCTGTTTTGAAGATCTTGAGTTCCCTTCTTCGTACTTTTCCTCTGCATTTTCACCCAATTCCGGGTCTCCCATAATCACAAGTTTGTTTCTGAATCCCTTTACATCCACTATCTCATTTGTCAGGTTATTCCACTCGATCGTTGTTCTGGCCATGAGCGAGTACTTTCCCACGTCAGTCCTACTGATTTCATGATTTGTTCAAAAACAAAACACATTGTCGTCAAATTAAATGTGACATCCTCAGCTTATTTTCAATTTATTATTTATTGCGAGTTTAAATCGTAACGGATTTTGCTCAAAATGTTAACTGCACGCTAAATACTTGTATTTCAGCGCAATCTGTTTAGCCGTTCTGCAGCAAAGTCACTCACTCACAGGCGAAACCAGATCTTGTGCCGTTTGAGTTGAATTGTAGACTTCAGTCGCTGCACTCCCTCTTCTAATAAATGTTATTTGATGCTCATATTTAATGAACATAGGTGTACATACAACAATGGCAAATTCAGGCTAAAATTGTAATCTACGTAATATGCTATTTCATCAACGGATGTAAAAGATCAAAGAATAATGGCACAATAACAATATGAATATGCACAATATCTACCAATCGGTTGTCAAAGTATTCGAAAAACTTTTACAAATTCTTGATATTTCCACTGCAAAGATGGCGTGAAATCTAACTATTTTTTAAATTAACTAGGAAAACGCTTAAGTCCCGCCGCGTTGTTGGATGAGCGTAATTGGTGCATTGAGCTGCCATGTGTTATGCGGATTTACTGATTTACTTATTACTAAGTTCAAGATTTTTTTAAATTCAATTAAATTTAATAAAAAATAAACCTTTTTTTTAATTAATCATAATTTCAAAAAAAAGAAAAACATCGAAAAATTTCGGTTTTTAAAAGAAATAATTATTCGATTGCGCTCAAATTTCACACGAATATATAAATTCATAAAACTAAGGTTCTGTGAAAAATTCATTACAATCGGATAAAGCATGTAGGTGTTACAAGTCAAAGAATTGTTTAAAAAAAGTAAAACCCCGTAAAATTTCGATTGTCATAAGAAATAATTTTTCGATTGTACTCAAATTTCACAAGAATATCTTAATTCATAAAATTATGGTTCTGTGAAAAAATCATTAAAATCGAATAAAGCATGTAGGTGTTAAAAGTCGAAGAATTTTTTTAAAAATCGAAAAAAATCGTAAAATTGCGATTTTCATGAGAAATTATTTTCCGATTGCGCTCAAAAACGTGGCAGTTCTAAGTTCAAAGATTTCAATGGTCTTTATAAAATTTCATCGCAATTGGAGTATCGGTTTAGCCGGAATCGTGTTAACAAACAGACAAAAATACAAACAGAAAAAATAAGAAAAACAAAAAAAATCGTAAAATTGCGATTTTTATGAGAAATAATCTTTCGATTGCGCTCAAAAACGTGGCAGTTTTAAGTTCAGAGATTTCAAAGGCCTCCAGAAAATTTCATTGCAATTGGAGTATTGGTTTAGCCGGAATCGTGTTAACAAACACACAAAAATACAAACAGATAAAAACAAGAAAATCAAAAAAAATCGTAAAATTGCAATTTTCATGAGAAATAATTTTTCGATTGATTTTTCGAATCGTGCAGTTCTAAGTTCAGAGATTTCAAAGGTCTCCAGAAAATTTCATCGCAATTGGAGTATCGGTTTAGCCGGAATCGTGTTCACAGACACACAAAAATACAAACAGAAAAAAAAAGAAAAAAAACAGTCCGGATTTTTTTCTCCAGTGTAGTAGAATGGAATCTTCGCTTCGCTCACTACGCTCATCCAAGAAAAATGTAACCAACATCGCTTACATGTTATTTAAGAACTCGTTTATTTTACTAGCCGTCATTAGATTACAATCTACGTCCGTTCACACAATGAATTTTTCCGTCCTAGAATACTAGCTTAGAACATAGTACCATTATACTATACTACGTAGTACTAATATCGACAGGGTCCAAGTTCGATCTCCATTCCATGTTGATTAGAGTCACAACTCGCAATAATTTTTTATCGATTGAGCCAATCACAAGCCATGTAAGATATCCTAGGCAACAGAACTTTACAAGCTTCCGATTATATTAACTTGGAAGATGCTTCAAACAAACATTTTAAAATCTTCACATATTTGTAATACAATGAGGTGTGCATGGACTTGGAAGTACTCGTTTCATAAAACGTAACCAAATTAGCCGAAATTAGATACCGGTACAATATTCATCACACGCTCCCCATGAAATATAAATGTCTACAATCAGCACATATTTATCACTGGCTGTTGCCTAGTTGGTATCATTTATCGAGTAATTAATATTATTGTTTTACTTTTTAATTATTTCTTTACTCCTCTTTTCTGTGACAAAATGTCAAATCAACAATTGATTTACAATTATTGTAAATTGAAATGAATAAAATCATGTCCAAGAGTGGAAGATGTTTATATGGTAAACATAGAACTCTGCTAGTTTGACAAAATCGCCATTAACCCTCCGTCACTCGCGCGGAATTTCTTAACACCATCCCTCGCGTGGGGTTTCTCAAACCCCAAATTATTTTGGGCTGTAATTAGTGCAGTAGGATGTTTGGGGTATTTCTTTCTGTGCTCATATGATTTGTGGAACTACTATGTATGTGGTTGTTACTGGGAGGACAGTGAAATAAAATGCCAATGAACCTTTTGGTATGAAATATTTTTTTGTTGTATTTTTCAGATTTAAAAAATGGACATTTTCAAAATATTCAAAAAAGGTGTCAAAATAATGCAATTTTAAGTTTTGTTTCACTTTTTAGTAATAAACATGAACCAGTTAGTAAATTGGAAGAAGAATTTTTCCAAAATTTCAAAATTTAAGCCAAAATACTGAAAATAGCATTGAGTTTCCCTATGCTGTTACTGTAACGTAATCACTCGCACGGGGTTTCAGCAACCCCAGCTACGTTCAGACTGGCAATATAACGACACTAAAAGCCCTAATGATTAGAGGGTTACAAATTTCGCTAACAGATAGAGTGACTTGAAGGTACTGAGAATCTAGAGTCGGTAAAACAGTCCGATGCAGAGAAACAGAGTCGAATGTAGACCCTGGGGTTTGTAGAACCCCACGCGAGTGACGGAGGGTTAAAAAAAAAATGCCAAATCACTGATATTTCATAGTAAATTAAAAATAAATGTGCGGAAACCAATAAAAAAGATTCAAAAGAAATTTCCGTTAGGACTACGTAACAACTCACAACACACCAGCCACACGCCCATACTGCGTGAAGTTGGTCTTCCAACGAACCCATCAATCAACTCAAAATCCACACATCTGACATCATAGAATTATTTATTACCAAACAAAGAACAAAACAAATCAGTAACAAGTAGGTAAAACTTAACCAACAAAATAAATTTAAAAATGGCGACCAGAAGATGAAAGCAAAAACAACCGATTCAAGCAAACTAAAAGTGATTAAATAAGTCCAGAAACATCTTTCCGCGGCCAAAAACCAAGTAAATACATAACAATATTCAGTTAGAAAAAGGAAAATCATAAATTTAATGCAAAATAAGTTAATAACACTTCCGTAAAATTAGCATTATACCGATAAACATTTACATTCTAGTTTTTTGAAAACTTAGATTTACTATTCCAGGTTTTCCCAACTCTCCCCAAGCGCAAAAGATAATGATTTTGAGTTTTTGATTTTCGTTTTTGTTACAGTAGGTATGTCCGAAAGTAGTGAATTGGCAGCGAAAATAATTGGAAAGTATCATTTCTTCCCTGATAATTGTTTTGAATTGTTGTAAAGGACTTGCAGGTAACAATAAAACATCGTTATGAGGCTTATTATAAAAAATGAAACTATATAACAGGTAGTAACGTTATAAATATAAATCATTGGACTTTTTCACTGTTAGTTAACAAAATATTTATTTTAATGTGATATTTCGATTTCTTTACAGAAATCTTTATCAAACCAAATTAACAATAAAAAACCACAACAGACAGGACAAAAAACATTTCACAAAATATTATAAATATGGCTGTGCATTAATACCAAATTATTAACAAAAAAGTTTATTATGAATAAAAATAAAAAACCAAAAAACAGAACATTAAATTGACAAGTTGGACAGTTATTGATGTATGAAATAAAACTATTGATCTAGTGATGAAATTGATGGACAGAAACTTTTCCAAATGGCTGGATAATTAACACTAGGCACACTGATTGTATTGGCCACACATGAAATCAAACCAGCTTCCTTAATTTTCCGTGTTGTGGCATTAGACTCATGTGCAAGGATTGAAGCGTCTTCCCAATTAATATGATGATGATTTTCATAAACATGTTCTGCGAGTTTTGAAGTATCAATCTTATGTTGTTTCACATTGTTCTTGTGTTCTTTTATTCTTACCATCAAAGGTCTCTTGGTTTCACCAATGTATCTAGCATCACATTCGCAAGGTATAGAATAAATAACACCCTTAGATGACTGAACCTCATCCCTAGGTTTAGTCTTGGTGAGAATGCTGCGCAACGTATTAGACGAACTAAAAACAACTCTTATGCCATACGGAGCTAAATATCCGTATGGCATAAGAGTTGTTTTTAGTTCGTCTAATACGTTGCGCAGCATTCTCACCAAGACTAAACCTAGGGATGAGGTTCAGTCATCTAAGGGTGTTATTTATTCTATACCTTGCGAATGTGATGCTAGATACATTGGTGAAACCAAGAGACCTTTGATGGTAAGAATAAAAGAACACAAGAACAATGTGAAACAACATAAGATTGATACTTCAAAACTCGCAGAACATGTTTATGAAAATCATCATCATATTAATTGGGAAGACGCTTCAATCCTTGCACATGAGTCTAATGCCACAACACGGAAAATTAAGGAAGCTGGTTTGATTTCATGTGTGGCCAATACAATCAGTGTGCCTAGTGTTAATTATCCAGCCATTTGGAAAAGTTTCTGTCCATCAATTTCATCACTAGATCAATAGTTTTATTTCATACATCAATAACTGTCCAACTTGTCAATTTAATGTTCTGTTTTTTGGTTTTTTATTTTTATTCATAATAAACTTTTTTGTTAATAATTTGGTATTAATGCACAGCCATATTTATAATATTTTGTGAAATGTTTTTTGTCCTGTCTGTTGTGGTTTTTTAATTGTTAATTTTGTTTGATAAAGATTTCTGTAAAGAAATCGAAATATCACATTAAAATAAATATTTTGTTAACTAACAGTGAAAAAGTCCAATGATTTATATTTATAATCGTTATGAGAATTTCAGAGGTAGGTATACAGTGACTAGAACCATCCTAGCAACGAGGCACATAATAAATTCAAAGTTGTTCTGAATCGGCCTTGTTGATTCTGGCGTTGATCTGCAGGTGTTTGCACTGTCCATACCACCGATAGCTACGCTATTAAAAATATCGATCTTTGATTGGTTATCGACTATCGCTCACTCGTCGGGCTTACGGGGTTGGCTTGGTCGCTCTAGTATCTAGTATCTACATAACAAAACAGTGATACAACTTAACGTACACAATGTAGCATTATAAAAACACCATTTTATACTGCCTAGTACTATCGTTAATAGGAATGTTATAGCCTATGGTACCCGAGTAACCCGGATCTAGATATTACCCCAAATGCATTTTATAAGGATTCAAATCTTTTCAAGGTACCTATAATTGTTTGCTTCATAAAATTATAATGACAATACCCTCCTCATCCTTCAATCATAACAATTATTGTTTCTCTATTCATCAAATGATAATTAATAAATGGTCAAAATAAAATATATTATATGGCATGTGACTTCATTACCAAGGCAAGTTCTGGGTTAGCACGGATACATACATCCACATCTGTCAATCTCCCCCCCCCCCCCAAAATCTGTCCCAACGAGCAAACAGAACCGGAACATTGGCAGCTGGTGCAGGCAGATAACGACAACCTTCAAAATTCAAACGCATTCTGTTTGATAGCATGATGAAATAGGTAACATAGTAATTGATATTATTTACTACAGTTTACTACAGCTCAACATTATCCAAAATAAAGCCCCGAGGATCATAACAGGAGGAGTGAAAACCACACCTATCACCGCAATGGAAACAGTAGCTGAAGTCCCACCACTGGAAGCAAGGAGAAATGTAGCAGCTGGAAGCCTGTACGAAAAAATGGTTCGCTTGGATGTAGATTATTGGGACAGAGATCCCCAAGAAGGCCTTAAAACACAAAAAACATTCATAACTGAAGCTAGAAATGTAGTAGTGGGAAAGTTAATGGGGGAAGTGATAACTGAAAACAGACAAGAAATAGGAAAACCAAACATTCATATGTCATCATTGGAAGTAAACCATCAACTAAATATTGAAGGAATACAAGAGAAAAAGAAGAACTATCAAGAGGAGCATATATGAGAAGTCTGGCACTAAGATTTATTCACAAAGAATACCCAGAGAAGGAGTGGCTGCATATATACACGGATGGATCAGCAACACCAGGAGAAGGGAATGCAGGGAACAGGAGTCCTATCTTTACTGGTTGTCAAGACACATGATGACATATGTCAATGTGGGCATAAAAAAAGAAGAAGACTACAGTTCAGAAATTAAAAAAGTCCGCCCCAACCGGGAATCGAACCACGGATCTCCCACATTCCAGGTGAGCGTCTTAACTTGAGGTAGGATTTGGGCAACACGATTATCAGAATTTTGCTATTCTATTAGGCTAGGACATCACTAAGTTACCAGTAGTCTACTACTGAAGTAAAAATTTTAATTAACAAGAATAGATGTACCGGGATATGGGGATAACACCCGGTACTTTTTGAGACAGTGAATTTGAAGAGTTTGTAGCAGTTTTTTGTAGAGATAAAAAATCTGATACCAATTTATACTGCTGCCTAACCCAACCATTGTTGGGCGACCACTTGGATCCAGCTTATTAAAATACACAAAATACATTAAAAATTAACTAATTAAGTAAATGGTTTTGTAAAATAAGGGAATTGAGAATTAAAATAGTTAGGTCATCTATTATTGACACAGGTAGGGCCTAAAAAAATCCCAAAGGAAGTCCTGTTTTGTGATAAATAGTTACCTGCAAATAACAAAAAAACTTATAAAAAAGCAGCCAAACCTTACACAATCAAAAGCAAAGAGATCTAAAAGAAATGCCAAGCTTATGTACCCTCCTACATTTTCGCAATCTTAATACACTAGGAAGCTTCGCAAACGCTTTTTCAGGCGCGTTGTTGGTGGATGAGCGTAAATGGTGCATTGAGCTGCCATGTGTTTGTTCATGAGTAATAATTTTTTTCGATTGCGCTCAAATTTCACAAGAATGTGTTAATTCATAAAATTAAGGTTCTGTGAAAAAACATTACAATCGGATAAAGCATGTAGGTGTATTTTTTTTAATCGAAAAAATCGTAAAATTGCGATTTTTATGAGAAATAATTTTTGATTGCGTTCAAATTTCACATGAATATATTATTTCATAAAATTAAGGTTCTGTGAAAAAATCATTACAATCAGATAAAGCTTGTAGGTGTTATAAGTCAAAGAAATGTTTTTTAAATTGAAAAAATCGCAAAAGTGCGATTTTCAAGAAAAATAATTTTTCAATCGCGCTCAAATTTCACAAAAATTTATTAATTCATTAAGGCTATTGTACCACCTCTGGCCGATAATTTGAAAGTCGAAGAAACATGCCTGAAAAGTTTGCTGAATGAAAGAAGGCCTTTAAAATAACAGAAAAAAATTGTGAATTTTTTTGGGCGGGAAATAACTTCACTTTTGGAAATTATATTTAGATTTTTGGACAAAAGTATAATAAACTAGACGAGTTCAAAATTAAATTTTGAGAATCGGTTGTCTGGACATAGTTTCTAAACACCTAAACCTATAACTTGACTATAGCTAAAATAGTTTTCTGAAAATAACAGATGGTGTACGATTTGTTTTTAGTTTCTAAACACCTTTAGCTATATTACAAAGGTGAAACAATTTTAGAGTAGGTCTGGTTTAAGATCATGATGTTTTTTGGACTATACACTACTCAAAATAAAACAAAGATTACAATATTTCAAAGGTTAATCAACCTCCTTCATCAGGTTTTTAATGACAGTTGAAACAAGACAACAGAATGGGCTTTAAAACAAATAAACAATGCCAACTAAACAAATCAAATTACACCAATCCACCAAAGAATCATAATAAATTTTATAAGTTCTTTTATGTTACAACAACATTTTATAATTTCTTTTATGTTACAACAACAACTACAACCACATTTATTTTTATGATTCTTTGGTGGATTGGTGTAATTTGATTTGTTTAGTTGGCATTGTTTATTTGTTTTAAAGCCCATTCTGTTGTCTTGTTTCAACTGTCATTAAAAACCTGATGAAGGAGGTTGATTAACCTTTGAAATATTGTAATCTTTGTTTTATTTTGAGTAGTGTATAGTCCAAAAAACATCATGACCTTTAGCTATAACTTGACTATAACTAAAATAGTTTTCTGAAAATAACAGTTGGTGTACGATTTTTTTTGTCAAACGGTACAAATTTTTCTGTTATTTTAAAGGCCTTATTTCATTCAGCAAACTTTTCAGACGTTTTTCTTCGACTTTCAAATTATCGGCCAGAGGTGGTACAATAGCCTTAAATTAAGGTTCTGTGCAAAAATCATTACAATCGGATAAAGCATATAGGTGTTAAAATCGAAGAACTTTTAAAAAAATAAAAAAATCGTAAAATTGTGATTTTCATGAGAAATTATTTTTCGATTGCGCTAAAAAATTAGGCAGTTCTAAGTTCAGAGATTTCGAAGGTCTCCAGAAAATTTCATCGCAATTGGAGTGTCGGTTTAGCCGGAATCGTGTTAACAAACACACAAAAATACAAACAGAAAAAAGAAAGATACTCTAACATTCCAGATTTTTTTCTCCAGTGTAGTGAAATGGAATCTTCGCTTCACTCGCTACGCTCATCCAATAAACTCACTTTGCCCTGTGCTGTGACTGTATCCTTGCAAAGCTTGTTAAAATTTTATTTGCAACTATTGTTTTAAATGTAAAAGTTTGTTCAAATTTATTTTGCCAAGCTTTGCAAGGATACAGTCACAGGGCAAAGTGAATTTATGTACTAGGAAAACGATTAGGTCCCGCCGCGTTGTTGGATGAGCGTAATTAGTGCATTGAGCTGCCATGTGTTACGCGGATTTTCTGTTGTTCTGTGAAAAAATTACTAGGAAAACGCTAAAGTCCCGCCGCGTTGATGGATGAGCTTTTTTAAATTTTTAGTTTGCGTGAGATATCTTTACTTTTGCAAGTGCTTTGTTTTGCTGCCTACGCATTGTAGGTGATTGTTGTCAAGTTTCTATTGTTTCTTGTTAATTTGTTATTATTAACCGTAAAAATCTTATATTAAAAGCTTTATTTCTATGGATTCTGGCTAACTTTTCCAACTTTTTCTTTCAAAAGGTACTTTATCACCATAACCTCAATGCCCATGTATAATAAGAACGTTGAAGCCCCACCCGTTTGGTCAGAATTGGCCCAAATAGCACGAAAATATCGCACAAAAAATCAAAAAACTTATATTAAAAGCTCTAGTTCTATGAATTCTGGCTAATTTTTTCAACTTTTTCTTTCAAAAGGTACTACATTACCATTACTCTAATGCCCATGTGAAATATGAACGTTGTAGCCCCACCAGTTTGATCAGAATAGGCTCAAATAACACGAAAATATCGCACTAAAAATCGGAAAAATCGTAAAAGTACGATATTCACAAGAAATACTTCTTCGATTGTACCCAAAAACAATACACCTCTAAGTTCAGAGATTTTGAAGGTCCCTTTCAATTTTCATCAAGATCGGATATGCCGTTTGCCTGGTAGAGAGTTAACAAACAGACAGAAAAACAAACAAACAAAAAAAAAAACAAAAAAAAACAAAAACACCCGAGCTAAATTTTTTGGGGGTCAGTGAAATTGAAGTCTTCGCTTCGCTCATCCAATTACTTAGTCGAAGATTTTTTTAAATTAAATTTAATAAATACAAAATTAACTTAATTTTTATAATAAATCGTAATTTAAAAAAAATAAAAAATCGTAAAATTGCAATTTTCATAAGAAATAATTATTCGATTGCGCTCAAATTTAACACGAGTATATTAATTCATGAAATTAAGGTTCTGTGAAAAAACCATTACAATAGGATAAAGCATGTAGGTGTTACAAGTCAAAGAATTGTATTAAAAAGAAAATACCCGTAAAATTTTGATTTTCATGAGAAATAATTTTTCGATTACGCTCAAATTTCACACGAATATCTTAATTCATAAAATTAAGGTTCTGTGAAAAAATCATTACAATCGGATAAAGCGTGTAGGTGTTATAAGTCGAAGAAATTTTTAAAAAATCGAAAAAAATCCTAAAATTGCGTTTTTTATAAGAAAAAATTTCCCGATTGCGCTAAAAAACGTAGCAGTTTTAAGTTCAGAGATTTCGAAGGCCTCCATAAAATTTCATCGCAATCGGAGTATCGGTTTAGCCGGAATCGTGTTAACAAACACACAAAAATACAAAAAAAAGAACAAAAAAAAACATTCCGGATTTTTCTCTCCAGTGTAGTGAAATGGAATCTTCGCTTTGCTCGCTACGCTCATCCAATTAAGATTGCAAAAATGTAGGAGGGTACATAAGTTTTGCATTCCTTTTAGATCTCATTGCTTTTGATTGTGTAAGGTTTGGCTGTTTTTTTTACACGTTTTTTTGTTATTTGTGGGATCTCATTACTTTTTCAAGTTCCATTACAAAATTATTTGTTAAACAAGGAAGCTTTGCAAACGCTTTTTCACGCGCGTTGTTGGATGAGCGTAATTGGTGCATTGAGTTGACATGTGTTATCCATATTTTTTGTTGTTCTGTGAAAAATCATTACTTAGCCTAATTTTTTTTTTAAATAAAAAAATCGTAATTTTAAAGAATAAAAAAATCGTAAAATTGCAATTTTCATAAAAAATAATTTTTCGATTGCGCTAAAATTTCACACGAATATCTTAATTCATGAAATTGAGGTTTTGTGAAAAATTCATTACAATCGGATAACGCATGTAGGTGTTATAAGTCGAAGAAATTTTGTAAAAATCTAAAAAAAATCGTAAAATTGCAATTTTCATAAGAAATAATTTTATGATTGTGCTCAAAAACGTGGAAGTTCTAAGTTCAGAGATTTCAAAGGCCTCCAGAAAATTTCATCGCAATTGGAGTATTGGTTTAGCCGGAATCGTGTTAACAAATACACAAAAATACAGGGAAAAAAAAGAAAAGAAAAGAATCCGGATTTTATTCTTCAGTGTAGTAGAATGGAATCTTCGCTACGCTCATCCAATAATTTTATCAAAGTCGATTTAATTTATATGGTATTAGGCTACCAATGAACAATAGAATTAAAAATATCTAGTGATCCAAAGATTTGTTTTTTGTAAACAATATAGGGGAGATGTGGGTAATGGGGAACACTTTTTGAATGTTTTCACTTTGGTAATTAATTGTAATTTTGTGGTTAACTTTTTTCAACTGAGATTTTTTGCAAAAAGTTTGTGGGGGTATATCCTTTAGTATTGTGGGAATTATAAACGGTGTTTTTAAATCCAGAATATGCTGGGTAATTTTTTAAAAAATATGAGTTTGTTCCTCATTACCCTAGCATCTGAGGGTAATGGGGAACAAGGCTTGCTATAGCCATAGCGTCATGTTGTAAAATATTTGGGGTAATCAGGAACATAGAGCTTGACGCCACAATTCCATTGCAATTTGCCAAAATAAAATGTGACAATAAATGGAAATTTTACGGGTAATTGAACAACGAAAAATACTTTATCTGGGAAACAACCCTGGAAACAGGGGTAACAATAGTTAAAACTAATGACAATGAAAACAAAAAACATTTTGATATTAGCTTTCACTTATTTTTATGGTCATTATGTAAGCAGCTTACATAATATTAGATGAGTCTTTGTAAAAATAGGTCAGATTTGACCACACTTCCAACTTAAGGTAAAAAGGAACATAAAAGTGTGATAAAGGTAGAAATGCATATAAACATGACTAGAAGCCTACTTTAAAGAAAATAAGTTGACAGAAGTCATGAATCAGGCCCACATGTCTGAATAATGCTATGGCATCGTGCATTTATGCCTCTTTCACATCAACTTTAAAGGCAAACTTATACTTGATGCGATCGTTAGCCCCATCCATGTCGGGAAATGGGAGGATTGCAATTATGTCAGAAATAGTCATAATGGATACATCACTCTACTGCTATACATAGCCTAGATAGGCCTAATGATCATTGTTCACTGACTTGGTGCCCAATACACGATATTCAGGAACAACGATGTCTTGTATGATGCACACATATCGAAAAGTTTGTGCTTTTCTTTTTCCCAATTTAAATCAAGCTAGAATGAATTGACCAACTGCCAATGTCCCCAATGCCAATGCCAATGTGTGCCGATGTGTGTGTATGTTTGTTCCCATTTACCCCACAGATATTAATCCAGTGATAAATGGCTTGTTCCTCTTTACCTATGTTGTTCCTGATTACCCTCATTGTGTGTTCCTCTTTACCATCAAAATTAACTTGTTAGGGTAATGAGGAACATCATTAAATTTAATGATATGCATGAATGTTAAAAAATAATGAAAATCATGATCATGTTGACACAAGAAGTAGGTAACTTTCTATGCATGCTGTTTTAATTTGTGTTACTGCATTAGCCTGTAAAATAATTGAAAGTAGTAAAAAGTGTAAAAACAATAGCATGATTTTTTACAGGGTGACAAAAAAAATTAAAAAAATACTGAACATAAGTAGTAATGCAAGTAATTGTAATTGCCTGGCCATAAACATCAATGCAGCTAAACAGTACAGTAATTTTCATAATTTTGCTTTCAAACGGAAACAAGGGAATGCCACTGTTCCCTATTACCCTTTGTTCCCCATTACCCACATTACCCCTAGGTGATCATTGTTAAGTAAACTGTAGTTACTTGTTGATTATATTCTTATAAAAGGCTTATATTAGAACCTTTATTTGGAAGCCTTCCAGCAAACTTTTTTAACTTTTTCTTTCAAAAGACAAAGACCCTATATATGTACTTAATGTAGGCCTAAATGTAAAATATGAACGTTGTAGCCCCACCCGTTTGGTCAGAATCGCAGGCCGATTGAAACTGACGAATTAGACCGTAGCAGTAGCCAACATCCTTAAAGTGATTTTGAGCATGTTTCAAGCTATTTTTTCACCAAGAAGGAATGCTCGTACCCCAACCAAATTTGGCATGTGTTGTCAGGTAGGCCTACCTAAATCCCCTCGATTTTGATAGTTTTCAAGTTCACATCACGTTTCATGACGGCTGGGTAACACCTCGATATCACCCCAACTCTGCTTGCTGTATAAGGTGCCCGAGCGTGTAGCGCGCCACGGCTTGGCTGCGGCGCCCTAACGGGCTCCTAGACACCTAGACTGAAAGAAATTATACATTTTTCAAGTACCATTTATTATTTAAGATAGGCATACTTGGTACTAATTTAGATGTACTATTTATGATATATAAATACTATTTGTGCTCTTTATTGGCAGGAGCACGGAAAAAACTAGCTTTGACAAAGCCTGAAAGGCAATGGCTGCATTTGAGCCTGAGAGAGAAGAGGAGCTCGTACCTATTGGAACACTGCTATGTGAAGTTCGAGCAAAGACTAGCAGCATGATGATTTTGAAGAATTGTTCACACAAAGAAACAATGATTACCCACACTTGCATTTTCTCAATTGCATAGTGCCGTAGCCTAAGAATAGAAAACGAGATTGTTAGGTTGTCATAAGAAAATACAATATAGGTACTGTATATTTTTTATATGTATTGCCAATAAAACAATTATTATTGTCAGTTAAAATTTTTTACCATGCATATGCAAATCAATTGGGAGAACTTCCTAGCTAGCTCTGGGGAGCACACATTTTAAAAATCCCTTGCAAGGCATAGGTTGATCAATAAGTTACCTTCTGGTATGTTATGTAAGCTAGTATTATTTATTACAAATGAAATTACACATTATGTTTGTATGTGTAGTTGTATCTACTTAGGTCTGCACAACATGAAAGAAATTACCGTAATCTTTACATACATACTCTACTCTACCGAAACTGAGTTACTGATGATCTACGCAAAACATGCAGAACATCAGTTAGACAAATAAAAAGGGAAGAGGTGAATAATGTAGGCATTGGAGTATTAAAATGTAGGCTACAATGACTGGCTGACAATAATATTGATACAAAACATGACAGGTTTAAATGTAGGCTCAAAAGAAGTTTGTAGGCTAATTACAATGGTCAGGAACAAATCTTACTTTGGTAGACCCTTTGCATAGTCAATTACAAATTAAATACAAATATTTAGTGACAATCATGGCTTACAGGCCTACATTTAACGTCTAAACATGACATGGTCTAATGGGGTGGTAATGAGATGATAGTTAAAGCTTGATATTTCAGGTCTATGTTCAGGGCCTGTCACCACCACCACCACCGCCTCGGCTGCCTCTACCGCCCCCACGACCACCTTCTCCTCCTCCTGGACCACCAGGACCACCCTGCCACCCTCCTCCGCCCCTTCCCCGACTCCCACGGCCTCGTCCTCTCGCAGCTGAAACAGTATTGGCATGTATTAGGTGGGCATCCGCAAAGCACTCTAGCATACTATTTGACTAGGGGGGGGGGGGGGGGGGGGGGGGGGGGGGAGGATACAAATCACACTGTGTCAACTGTCAACACCTTCATTGCAGGTCTTTTATGAACACATTGGTTACGGCCAAGCTGAAGGAAAAACCGGGAATGAGCACTTTAATGATAGACTGTATGTTTGAGAAGGAAATTCTCAAGAATAGTTTTGTGATTCACAAACCAGCCACCAATGTCTCAACTGATCCATTTATGAAATAGATTTAGACGGTTAATGAGAGTCGTCAAAGCAACTCCCGTTAAAAAATGGTCCCAGTTTGTTTTGTTGAACAAAGTTCCAGAGATACACTACAGATACTACATACATACATAGATAGATACTACACTACATAGATTTGATAATTAATACCATATTATGCAGGCCTGTGTCCCGGTTTGTTTTGATGAACAAAGTTCCAGAGATACACTACATAGATACTACATACATACATAGATAGATACTACACTACATAGATTTGATAATTAATACCATATGCACTATGCAGGCCTGTATTGGACGCTGGAAAATCGCAAATTAATTCATAGGTTGGATGCTTGCAAGTTGCTATTGGTGGGTTTTTCAACGAATCGTTGGTAACTTGTTCAGTTGGGGGGAAGGGCGGGGGGTCAAAATAAAATCATAATTTCTTTGACTTAAATACTCCAATATACCATTTGATGGGGGAGGCTGCGTGGTTTGATCGCTCCGCTTTTACATTATTATTTTAGTGTTGAAAATCGTTGTTAACCACAATAAAGTAGAACCACGTGTGCACAATATATTTAGACATCGCCTAGTGTTAGGGTTGCCTTTGGAAAATGTGTTTGTGTCTTGTAAATGTGAAGTGTCGACATCCACTCTGTGCTACAGCGCGTTAGAGGACACGAGACTCTCGATGATACGTTCATCCCCCGCGCTACCGGGAAGCTCGGGCCGGCCCGTAGTTCGGCTCCGCGCCCGCCTGAATGTGCCTACGTCTTCGTGCGGCATTGCCACGCTCCTCATCGCGCTCGCGGGCGATGTCCAGCTGAACCCAGGACCCCAGGGGATGGTTGACCACCAGAGAAACACACCGACCAACACCAACGGGAACACAACTCAGACACGTAAGAAATGTAAAGTCTGCAAATCGCCGGGCAGAACAAACCAACTCTACCTCGAGTGTTGTGACTGTGGAACTTTTACTCACCGCACGTGCGCGAAAGTTCGTCCCGCAGAACACAGTCACCTGTTAAAACAATCAGCTAAGTGGTCATGTTGGAACTGCTCTCTTCCAGGACTGTCAGACTCGTTCTTCTCGTGTAGTGATCAGGATTCGTTCAGTAATGTAGGCTCCTTAGATAATTTCGGCGTTTCAGTGTTATCGTTCAACGCTCGTAGCCTGTTGTGCAGCAAGCGCAAAGTGGACACGGAAGCTTGGGTGATTACACACAACCCCTCTATTATCTGCGTCTCCGAAACATGGCTGGATGACTCGATCAACGACAACGAGATATTTAATGGAAATTACCGCATTTACCGAAAAGACCGAGCTGGTTCTAAGCACGGTGGAGTTCTGATTGCTGTAGCGCCCTCGCTGTCACCGATCAGGCGAGATGACCTGGAGACCGACGATAGCGAGATAGTGTGGTTGGAAGTGAGTGTCCAAGACAAGAGACTGCTGGTAGCATCTGCGTACAGAGCTCCGAACTCAAGTGTCAAGTCAATGGACGATCTCATTCTCTCCCTAAATAATGCACAGACCACGCTAGCAGACAGCTCTACTATGTTGATATGTGGAGATTTCAATCTCGATGTGGAATGGTCAGCAGATGACCAAAGCTCCCTTCCTAGAAACCAATTAGCCTGTCGCTTCCTCACCGCATTCCAAGATCTGTACCTCACCCAGCTTGTCACCGAAGCTACGAGAATAACAGCAACCAGCCGGTCACTGATAGATCTCGTTCTTTGCAATAACCCTCCTATTGTTAGTTCGGTCGAGGTAATCCCCGGCGTCAGTGACCACCAAGCCGTCAAAACAACAATCAAATGGACCCAACCCGCTCAGAAGAATATAAACACCACTGTTCTCAACTACAACAAAGCGAACTGGGGTAAATTACGGCACCTGTTATGGGAGAAATTACCAACTATCATCTCTGACAACACAAACATAGATGCTTATTGGGTGAAATGGCGTGATTGTTTTTGGGAATGTGTCCACTCTTGCCATCCCTAGTATTAAGATACGAGGGAAACGTCGCCCGCCCTGGATCACAGATGAATGTGTCAAGGTAATAAAGAAGAGAGACAAGTTGTACAAAAAATGGAAACAAAACACTAGTCAAGAAACTCTCTGTAAAACCAAAAAACAGGCGAAACAAATAATAAGAAAATCTCATAATGAATACCTGTGGAATCTAGGAAAACAAAACAAAACGAAAGACTTGTGGAAATACATTTCCGGTAAACGTGGAAGCTTAGCCTCATCTAGCTTCACACACAATGGCAAAACAGTAAAAGACGCACCTGCGATCGCTGAAGCCTTCAGTGCACATTTTAAAAACACCTTTGTGACACCAACAGAACAAGAGCAGGGGGATCTGTTTGGCATTGCAGGTCGCGCCCCCTGTCAACAGTTGACGGACCTCTACGTGTGTGAAGCCGAGGTGCTCCACTGCCTCCGGGGCCTAAAACCAGGTACAGCGCCGGGGCCCGACGGAATACCCACCAAAAAACTACACCAATGCGCTGTTGCCGTTGCCCCATCTCTCGCAAGTTTGTTCAACCTGTCACTGTGGGTAGGCGCTATACCGATTGAATGGAAAACGGGTAATGTTGTACCTACTTTCAAATCCGGCCCCAAAGATAGCGTTTCGAACTATAGGCCTATAGTACTAACATCAGCCCTATGCAAGATTCTGGAGAAAATTATTTCCAAGCCTATCCTAGATCACCTACATAGAAACGGAATTGTAAATAACAAACAGCACGGCTTCCTACCGAGGCGATCCTGCACTACCATGCTGGCCAAAATGATAGAGGACTGGCAATTTCATTTGGACAAAAAGTCAGTCAAACAAATTGATGCTATTTCACTAGACCTAAGCAAGGCTTTTGACTTGGTGCCACATCAACGCCTGTTGAGAAAACTGGAACACTATGGCATACAAGGCAAACTCCTGCAGTGGTGTTCCTCCTTCCTAACAGGCAGAACCCAAAACGTCGTGTACAGTGGGCACAAATCAAATAGTGTACATGTTACTTCCGGGGTCCCACAGGGGTCTGTACTGGGGCCTCTGTTTTTCATAGTTTACATGATGGATTTGCCTTCATGCGTCACTGGACAGATTTCGATGTACGCCGATGACTGCACGCTATATAACCCGATCAACAATGTAAATGACGCTGCCATCTTACAGATCGACCTTGACAACATCTCGCTCTGGTGCAAGGTAAACAAAATGCAAATTAATATCAACAAAAGTAATTACACCTGTTTCTCCCGTTCAACCCGTCCGATAAAAAACACTTACTCAATTAATAACGTCTTTCTAAAAAACTGCAAATCAACTAAACTGTTAGGAATAAATCTGTCAAATGACTTAAAATGGAACTTGCACACAGACCTCATCAGATCAAAATGCTCAAAATTGATCGGTTTTGTAAATAGAAATCTTCGAGACAGTAAGGTCGCTACTCGTAGGACAGCCTACATGGCACTAGTGAGGCCTATCCTCGTGTATGGTATCCCAGCGTGGCACCCAACAACAGTAAACAACATCAACAAACTCGAGGTCTTACAAAATCGGGCGACCAAGATGATCCTGGGACACAAAACAGACCTCAACACTCAAGCACGACGGGAGAGCCTCCACATCCCCTCCATCCAAGGTTTTCTGCAACGCTGTGACATCGTCTTCCTTCGCGGCTGCATGAACGGTAAAATTGATTTGGAGGTGAGGCTGCAACTCGACTACAGGCCCGCTGAGCGTGGGAGGGGCCCACAGCAAGGCGTCTACCTACGTGCACCTTGAGCCAGCACGCTCAGCTACCAACGCTCTGTGTACCATCGAGCCAGCAGCCTATGGAACTTGCTCCCCAGTGAAATCAAAATTTTGCCATCCAAGGATTTTTACAAAGCTATAAACAGACTGTACACCTAAACCTAAAGCCGAACATAAAGACAACCCCGCATGATAATGGACATGATTCAGGAATACGATCGGACATGTTAGCATGATTAATTCTAAGGCCCCCATAGCTCTTATCAATCACCCCATACTCATCTCACCTGTTATCTCATAATCATCACTTATTTAAGATCATTTCCACAAATCAATTTTTGATTTTTAGTTTTTTAATTTAGTATTAATTTATATAATTATGTTACTTTCTTTAAACTTATCATTAATCTCTACTTTTAGTTTAATTTTATATGGATGCAGGACACCTATCTAGGTGGATGGGATGTGGTCCCGCTTCTTGCATTCCTTTCTTCATGAGGCCAATACAATCTGCATGCATTTATGTGTATTGTGTATATGTACCATGTTTTATGATGCTGAATAAATAATAATAGTAATAATAATAACGTTTCTATGTTAAATATAGGCAAAGAGGAGTTTCGCAAAAAATAGAATAGGCGGGGGGAGGGCGGCGGCGATTGCCCACCCCCAATGTACGATTTACACATCAAATTTTTACGTCCAACGTACATATCAATATTCGCGATGCAAAGATGATCCAGATAGCGCTTTCTGTTTTAGTTGCCGGAAAGATCGCAAGCAGCACTGTTGAGATTCATAGCCACAAAGATCGTAAAGGCAAGAGCTACATTATCCAGCAGAAGTTTTATAATCTACATGCTCAAGCTGCTTGCTTATGGAGAAAGGACTTTATTTGATTGGAATTGGTTCTCTCTCCTACTATTGACGGTAGTCAGTGGTAGGTTTATTCTTCCTTCCTTCCTTCTTAGCATCCATCATATTCATATTATTCATATTTTCCCTTTTCTTGCTTTCTTCCCATCTTACTTCTTGACTTTTCCTTTTGTTTTGCGTCTTCCGTTCATAGGCCTATGTGTGTAATTAGTTTCTTTCAGTAAGGCCTATTTGGATTTATTTGGTTTTTACAACATTCTAAACAAATTGTTATTATCTAAACACAAGCGTCAACAATCCAATAATTATAATTTTGTCATTATACGCACCACTAGTCATGTTACTCATGTACACACAGTACAGCACCAACTAATGTTGTGGCAAAAAAGACGCCGCTAATCTAGAAGGCCGCTGTCTTTTCTAGCTAAAGTGTTGCTTGCGATCTTTCTGACAAACTAAAATTAGAAGCTGCCCTCTTTATCCGCTAGGTCTAGATCGCATTGGAGTTCCTTTGAATCGCGGATACACTCCGCCCTTGCGGAAATCTGTCAATACAATAGTTCTGGTGTTAGTAATAATATGAGAGTTCAAATCAGAAGTTAAAAAACTTCTTACTTTTGCAGGAATCAAGCCCTGGACCTTATGCATTGGAAGCTGAGACGCTAACCACAAGACCAACGAGTCACACAAAAATCACTGGACGTAAATATTCACTGTGTAAATCGTACACGTTGGGCGCGGCTAATCGCCCTGCTTTTTCAACGTTTGTCAAAACTCCTTTTCGGTTGAAAGTCCTGTATATTTAAAATAGAAATGTTAGGCTAAAAATTTGGTAGTTTTTTTCACATCAAATTAGTGTAGGCTATTTGGAGTCGGTATTTTAGTGGAAGAATTTATGATATTATTTTGTTCCCAACGTATAGGCCTACTATTTGAATTTGTATACATTATTGATACGTTGAGAACCCGGACCAATAAAAGCATCCAATACATGAATTAATTATGATTTCGTACGTCTTACGTATCAATATAGGCCTACACGGGGTTATGTATTTGCACAACATAATTTCATGCATGAATGAAGGGGGCAGACTGTGAATGTGTTGAACTGCACTGCTTCTGTCATACGGACTCCCATAGCAGCATAGGTCTAGGAGGGTCTACTGTATTTATTTATTTATTTAACGTCTATCCTATTCAGTTATAAAAACTGATTTACAAAGGAGGACAACTAAATAAATCTAAATTACTCTCTAGTCTGTCCAACAATAAGGAATTGCTGTAACCAAGACGATTTAATTATTTAATACAGGCCTAGGCCATAGGACGTGTCCGATTGCTTGAAAAACGTGGCTATTCTTGTAGTCTATTCTCAATTTGATGTCATCAATAATCAGTGACGTCAGAAGCAACGCACAAAGGGTTCCAATCGAGACTGAGAACGGGAATGAAACCAAGTAGGCCTAACGAAATAACCATAGGCCTACTCGTTTTCATTGTTATTACCGTATTATTATTATTATTATTATTATTATTATTATTATTATTATTATTATTATTACGATCGAACTAAAACACTTCCAAATCACGTTGAGTACGGTAACCAAATAAGTTATGAAATGTACATAGTTAATAGTATACGGTAGTAGGTTAGGCCTAATAGTACAGAGTCAAATTTGATACGGAAACGTTATGTTAACACTTTAAAGTACCGGTACTGTTTAGATCGCAATCAGTCGGCCACCTATGAGTCAACTCCACAGCTGTTCGTCTGTTTGTTTTGATGTTGATAACATTGTTGATAGGCTACTCACATTAAGAAACGACCAAAAGTTACACTTATAGTAATGAGACCGAGACTGAGAATAAGACTGAAGGCCGATGCACAATTGCCCGATAACGATAACGGGAAGACGCTAACGTTAAGATCTCCGACACACAATAGGCCTAGCCCGTGAAGCGGGTGGGAAGAAATAAAATGTAAGGGAAGGTTGGTTATCATGTATTTTTGTTATTAATTTGTGCGCACATTTGGTTCACCTGGTAATGTTTGAACACGAAAAACATATAACAAAGACATGACACCCCTCAACCATTACTATTACAATTTCATCTGAAGACATATTTTTTGGACGCTATGGCTATTTAACCGTAGCTACGGAAAAATTACGTTATACAATTTAACCGTAGACTGTACTACGGTAAATTGAAGCATGCTATTTTAGCCGTAGACTTTAGGTCTAGGCCTACGTACCTAACAACAAAAAAACATCAAGACCTTTAACATCGCTATTTTAAACGAGAGTCCTTTTTGGTAGGCCTAGGCCTAAATGTCGTCGTCCTTTTTGCTGTTTTGGTAGAAACAAAAAAATCTTCCAAGACCTTTAACGTTTTTTTAAAACGAAGTCCTTTTCGGTGCGTCGTCCTTGTGCCTCGTTTTAGTAACAACAAAAAACCTCAAGACCGTAACATCGATTTAAACGAGAGTCCCTTGTTGGTAGGCCTAGCGCCTAATGACAATAAATGTGTCTCCTTTTGCTGCTTTTGGTAACAAAAACAAAAATTCCCAAGACCTTACGATTGCGATTTAAACGAAAAGTCTTTTTTCGGTTGTCGTGTCCTTTTTGCTGTTTTATAAACAACAAAAAACACCTTCCAAGACCTTTAACGTTTATTTTAACAAACGTCCTGTAAGGCTGCCCCACTTACACGTCGAGGTGTGAGATAAGCTTTCCTAAAATTAGGCCTAGGCCTAGCCTTTTTAAAACGCTTATCATCTAGAATTGTGTTGCGGACGGAGCCGAATTGTGAAGGAAATCATGCCAAGGAAAAACATGGACCAAATAGAGTGGTTTAAAAAAAAGACCAAACGAAAATTTGAACCGCCGACCTTTCGCATCGAATTCGGACGCGCTTACACTCTGCCACAATGCAACTGGATATTTGCAAGCTATTGGCCAGTTAGGTGTAAGTACGGTCCTTCAGCAGAAGATTCGGATACCTTCGATTATTTCCGCGATCTTCGGTTTTGCTACGGACGATTTGTTGTTGTTAATTTGTCCGTAGCCTACGTGAAATAGCCATTCGTTTTTGGAGGCTAAAACCCCTAGGGATAGCACTAATTAGTAATTACTACAATCAACGCAGTAAGTAAACTCTTTTGACAACATATATATCGAAAAACTGTCAAAAGCGTCTATCCCGCCTCATACACCACACTTCTGCAATACTACCAGCTGATAGTACATTTACTATGGCTACACTTTAAACAGGCCGTGGGACATCCTTGATTCCGATTGGCTCCGTAACGTACTGACGGGAACGTTACGGAAAGTGAAACTGTGAAGTTCCCGTTCTCGTTACCGGGAAAGGCAACAGGAAGCTTATTGTTGCATCGTGTTGAAAGTAAAGTGTGATAAACTCTTCCAGTCTTATCGTTACCGGCCATTGTGCATCGGCCTTTATACCGGTGAGTGAGGATATATAGGCCTAGTTCAACACGTCCAGAGCGTAGCTGGCTAGGCTAGGCCTACTACTAGGCCGTAGGCTAGGCCGAAGACTAATGGAACCTGAACAGAACTCAAAAATACTAGCCTACCCTAACCCTATTGGCAGGTTAAAGGGTTCACGGACACAAACCTGTTGGAACTATTAACCTTTGTTGCACATTCAGATGCGGGTTTGAGCTCAAGCATTCTTTCATGATTTAATTAACAAAACCTTGAGCACTAAGAATGGCAGATCTTTCTCGGACCGGACCGCCGGTACCTTGTTTGCATTGTCTTTTCAGACATGGAGGCATTTTAACATGTCTAGGTAGTATAAGAAACCGTATCTTGGATCCTAGAATGTACACATTTCCAGTTGAGCAACCCTCCCATCTCGATACGTGACGAACTGCACCATTTGACAGTTCATATTATCCTCGGCTTCTATCAGTTACCCCTGGAAACTTCCACAAGTTGTTTGTGCACATGTACATAGACCTTCGTTCGTGAGCACTTCGATGTGTACGCCGATCGACATTGATTTATTAATTATTTGCTATAAATATTAAAGAATCAGTGCATTCTCTAACGGATGATTGACGATATAGATTTACAGGAATATAAAACCGCCAAGAACGTCCATACCGCTTCTCACCAAGTATCCCCCCCCCCCCCCGTAAACGATAGTTTGTTGTTGGCGGAAACGCAGTTATGACATCGAAAGTGTAACGGAATAGGGCAAAACGAGTGGGAACCCATGAGGAGGAATGTTCATATAACATACCGCCAAAATATTTGAAAGACGTAGTAGACGCGAAAAATAAATTATTTGACCAGAGGAAACATAATTGTTTTGTATTGTCACAAAATTACATAAATTTTTACCTCTAAAGATTTTAACTTTGCTGCTATTTTACAGGAGAAAGATTGGGGTGGCGCAAGTCCTATTGTTTTGTCGTAGAGTGATGCAAGTTTGAGTAGGTTTGGTTGTCGCCCTGCTTTATCCATTGGACGGTGTTCCTTGGCTGTTGTCAACAAGTATGGCTCTTTCGAATTTGCGTTCTAGGATTATCATGTGTATCTTTAAACTTGCAATGCACCCGCTCGACTGAAAAATTACGCAATATTTGGTTCGTACAACATCGTTTATCTAGGCTGATGATGAATTCAGTATAAATGGAACCGGAGGCCAGGCGTAAACCGAATGTTGGATGGATGAGATGAACTGTCAACCTTTCATTCTGGTTCAAAATATCGAAGAGGAGTTAGCGTGATATTAATACAAAAAAGCTTGGGTCAATCTTTGGGAGTACCTAGGGCCAAAATAAATTAGCGTCTATTTAAAATAATATAAATGAAATAGGGCAGGGAATAACATCAAGAATAAGATTATTTGCAGACGATTGTGTTTTGTAGGCCTATAGAGCAATAAGGGGGATTTAGGAGGCTGTTGCAGGCAGATCTGGAGTTAATAAGATCTAGGTTCTCTACTGGGAGTGATAGAGGAAGGGAAAAATGGGTCAAGCAAATAGATTGGACGAGTGTCTGTGAGGAAGGATGAATGGGATCAGATGGTGAAGGATGTACAGGATGTGAAGAAGGAACTAGAGTGCCTGAGGAGTAGGGAAGTAGGCCTAGGCCTAGGGACTGGATGCAAGGGGGATGTGCTTAGGGATTGTGGGAGTTTGAGTGTGCGTGAGCAGGTTATGGGGAAATATAAGGGCGTGAGTGTGAGTGAAGTTGGGGGTGTAGGCCTAAGTTAGGTTTAGTTTCGGGTTCTGGTGGGGTGTTAGACACGGGGGTAGAGGGTGCAGGGGCTGATGGAGTAGGAGAGTTGCTGGTATAGTTGGTGGGGTGATGCAAGGGGGTGAGCTGGTAGAGAATGAGGTTTGGTTGAATGTTGGGAAGGGGATGCGAATGGGGGAAGTAAGGAAGCTGATCGAGTGTTAGGGCATGTTAGCGAGGGAAACGTTAGGAAAGGGTTAAGTGTAGGGAATGGTGGGGAGATGGGCCAACACAGGGAGACACTACTAATGGGGGATTCAATGATAGGGGGGCAGCTCGGGAGTGGCAGCAAGTGGTGGGAGGTTGAGGTGTATGGTGGGATTAGAGTGAGTGAAATGACTGAGATTGTTAGGCGTAGAAGGGGTAGTGAGAGAGTGAGTGTAGTGATGCTGATGTGGGTACAAATGATCTTGGTGCGGGTGTGAATGCAAGGATGTGGCAGGGAGGGTGAAGGAGTAGTGACAGTGGTGCAGGGAAAGTATAGGCAGGCAAGGGTGGTTGTGGCTGGTATTCGGATAGGAGGATGGAGAGGGATTAGGAGGGAGCTAATAGATGAGGTGAATGAGTGTGTGGCTGATGTGTGTGATGAGCAGGGTGCGTTATTTGTAAATAGCAGATCATGGGTAGGTAGAAGATTCTGGCAAGGGACGGATTGCACTTAGTTAAGGAGGGGGGTAGGGAACTTGGTAGACTTTTTGTCAGGGTTGCTGAGAATCTAAGTGACCAGGCGGGGGGCCATGCAGAGGGGTAAGGGGGAAAGGAAGCAAGGGGTTAAGGTTATGACTGTTAATTGTAGGAGTATTAGGGGAGGGGAAGAGTTGAAAAGCTGTGGGGTCTGATTGAGGTATATGAGCCTGATGTGATTGTGTGTGTGGAAACATGGTTGAATGATGACATTTATGATGGGGAGGTTAGCCGTCAAGGGTATGATATATTCAGGAGGGATAGAAATAAGTATGGGGGGGGTGTGATGATAGTTTGTAGGCATGAGCTTAGGGGGAGACTGTTGTGGTCAGATGAGGTGGTGAGATGCTGGGTGTAGGGTTACCTTGGGGAGGGGAACTTCCATGTATGTGGTAGGCGTGTATAGACCTAGTGATAATAGGGAATGGGAGGTTTTAAATAAGTTAGAGGAGGTGGTAGTGCGTAGTAGTGTTGGTTATAGCAGGGGATCTAAACTTGCCTGGGGTGCCCAGGGGAAGGGGGAGAGAGGATGTAGGAGGTAGGAAGCAGAAGTGGGCTTGTATGGTAGTTAATGAGGGGTTTGCACAGGCTGTAGGGGAGGGTTCAAGGAACACTGGAAGGGGGGGGGAAATAATATTTTAATGTAATATTAGTTAGGCCGGAAGGGGTTTTAGTCGGGTCCGAGGTTGTAGAGGGGATAAGTGACCATAGAGTCCCAATAGTTGAGTTAGCGTTAGTAGGGCATGGTGACTAGGGAGGTGGGGATCAAATGGGGGTAAGTGATGGGGCGGTATGATAGGGCAGATGTTCAAGGGTTGCAAGAAGAATTAGGAAGAATGTATGAGGAGTGGTCTCGGGAGGAAAGGGGGGTAAATGAGATGTGGGAAAGTTTTCTAGATATATTTAGGGCTCTTTTGGAAAGGTTTGTACCGCAGGTAGCAAAAAGGGAAAATGGGGGATCCGGTTTATTACAATAGAAGAATTAGATGGTTGAAGAGAAAATGTAGGAGCGGTTATGGGAAGTATCGGAGGACTGGGAGGGGTAAGAAAAAGCTTAAGGAATGGGAGGAGATACTTGATAGGGCTAAGGTTGACGCTACGGGACGATTATATGATGAGGTAATGGATGGGGACCGGGGGGAATTAGGGACAGCGGGACAAGTTTATACAAGCACTTAAGGGGACAAAAAGGACGGGGTGGCAATACCTACCCTTAAGGGGGATGGGAAAGGATATACTTTAGCGACCAGGATAAGGCGGAGGCTTTAAATTCCTATATGGGGGGGTGTTCAGGAGAATAGGGATACAGGAGAGCAGTGGCAAGGGGAAAGGGGGGACACCCCACTCACAATTTCAGATAGGGATGTAAAGAGGTGTTGGGTAAGATGGTTGTAGGAAAGGCTCCAGGGCAGGACGGCTTGGGGTGCAGATTTCTAAAAATTGGGGGTGATGCCGCGGTAAGGTTTCTAGGGGATGTATGTAGAAAGTCTTTAAGTGAGGGTAAGATCCCTGAAGGTTGGAGGGAGGGACTCGTGACCAGTGCCAATTCATAAGGGGGGCGATAGATGTACAATAGGAAATTATAGGACAGTTAGCTTGACTTCAGTAGGGAGCAAAATTATGGAGAGGGTAGTTTGCAGACTATGTTAGGAACTCATTGAAGGGGAGGCGTGGTTCACGGATGCTCAGCATGGTTTCAGGGAAGGTTTTCTTGTGACACTCAACTGGTAGGATAGTTCAGGATATTGGGGACATTTGGACAGTGGGGGGGAAGTAGATGCTGTTTTTCTAGATTTTGAAAAAGGCTTTGATAAAGTCTCGCACGATTGCTAATGGAGAAGGTAAACAATGTGGTGGGGGATAAAGGAGTGGTGAGGTGGGTTGGAGATTTCTGAGAGGTAGGCTCAGAGGGTTAGGGTTGGGGGTACCTTGTCACATAGTATAGAGGTTACATCGGGGTACCGCAGGGCTCAGTGTTAGGACCTTGTTGTTTATTATGTTATAAATGACATAGGGCAGGGAATAACATCAAGAATAAGATTATTTGCAGATGATTGTGTTTTGTATAGAGCAATAAGGGGGATTGAGGATGTTAGGTTGTTGCAGGCAGATCTGGGGGTAATAGAGGAATGGGTCACAGCAAATAAGATGGGTTTGAACATAGGTAAATGTAAGGTGGTTGGTTTCGCAGAAGAATAATTAAGGTAGGTAGGAATACACTTTAATGGGGCTGTTATGGAGAAAGTAGGAACGTATAAGTACTAGGGGTGATGTTGGCAGAGGATTTGGGTTGGGGGGATCAGGTGCAAGAAGTTGTTAAGAAGGGAAATAGGGCTCTGGGTTTTGTTATGAGAAATCTAAGAGGGGCCAGCCGGGAGGTAAAGATCGGGCATATAAGGTAGTGGTTAGACTGTCCTGGAGTATGGGGCGGCGGCATGGGATCCGTATAAGTTGGGGGAGGTTTGGAAGTAGAGAAAGTCCAACGTAGGGCGGCAAGAAGGGTTACGGGAAAGGTTAGGCCGGGGGGGCGGTGGGAAGAGGATGATAAGGGGAATGTAGAGAGAGTATATGACAGTGTCACTGCAATGCTAGGAGAGTTGGGGTGGGAGTCATAGAGGGAAGAAGAAGGGAGGTTAGGTTGTGCAATATGTACAGGGCGGCTAGGGGAAGTAGGGGGTGGGGGGACATCCGCAATAGGCTACAAGAGGGGCTTTACAGGGGAAGGGGGGATCATTCATGGAAGTTCCAGCGTCAAGTAGTAAGAACGGATCTGGGTCGGTATGGTTTCATGGAAAGGACTGTTAGGGAATGGAATGACTTGCCGGGGGATATTGTAGGTAGTGGGTCTTTAAGGGAATTTAGATCATTTTAGGGGGGGACAGTAATTAGGTCTGGGGGGAGTGAGTGAGTGGTTGCCACCGGCGGAAGGGCCCATTTGCAACCGTAAGAAATGTTATGTTATGTTATGTTATGTTATGTTATAAAATGGGTTTGAACATAGGTAAGGTGGTTGGTTTCTTGCGATGATTAATTGAGGTAGGTAGGACATACACTTTAATGGGGGCTATTATGGAGAAAGTAGGAACTTATAAGTACTTGGGGGTGATGTTGGCAGAGGATTTGGGTTGGGGGATCAGGTGCAAGAAGTTGTTAAGAAGGGAAATGTGGCTCTGGGGTTCGTTATGAGAAATCTAAGAGGGGCCAGCCGAGGAGTTAAAGATCGGGCGTACAAGGTGGTGGTTAGACCTGTCCTTGAGTATGGTGCGGCGGCATGGGATCCGTATAAGCTGGGGGAGGTTTTGGAGGTAGAGAAGGTTCAATGTAGGGCGGCAAGAAGGGTTACGGGGAAGGTTAGGCGTTGGCGGTGGGAGGAGGGGATAAGGGGAATGTAGAGAGGGTATATGACAGTGTCACTGCAATGTTAGGAGAGTTGGGGTGGGAATCATTAGAGGGAAGAAGAAGGGAGGTTAGGTTGTGCAATATGTACAGGGCGGCTAGGGGAAGTGGTAAGTAACCAGCCTGGCAGCCTTACACAACATAATAAAAAATCTAAAAACAAAAAATATCTTCAAAACCTTTAACGTCGCTATTTTAAACCAAAAAAAACTTCAAAACCTTTAACACACACAACACGGTTTACAACAGTGTTTAAAAGTTGGCTAACACCAACCGAAAGAGTGCCGGGGGTGGGGGGACATCCGCAATAGGTTGCAGGAGGGACTTTACAGGGGTAGGGGGGATCATTCATGGAAGTTCCAGCGTCGAGTAGTAAGAACGGATCTGGGTCGGTATGGTTTCATTGAAAGGACTGTTAGGGAGTGGAATGACTTGTCTGGGGATGTTGTAGATAGCCTAGTGGGTCTTTGAGAGAATTCAGATCGTTTTTAGAGGTGGGCAGAAATTAGGTCTGGGGGGAGTGAGTGGTTGCCACTGGACGGACGGAAGGGCTCATTAGTAGGCCCTAACCTTAAGAAATGTTATGTTATGTTATAGTAATTACCCTAATATTGAATAATTCTTTCAGATCTACCTCCAATCGTTGAACTTGAAATAACACACCATCGTCAGAGATACAGTTGGGATTGTGGAATCTCTTGTGTTTTGATGGCTTTGCCGTCTGCCAGCCGTGAACATATGATTTCAAATTTTAATGACATTTGTAAAGAAGAAGGCTTCAACAAAAGGTTATATTAATTATTAAATATAAACTAAATTAAATATAAATCAATAAACATAGGCTTATAGGAGGAGTACGACTACATAGAGTTGGCAGTAGGTGACCATGCTACAACTTATAGCTAGGCCTACCTCTGCTAAGGAATTAATTTGGGCCTACAGAATCGCATATTACGATGTTGGCCCATTTCTGAGAAAAAGCCAACATGGACGCTTACCTACTCCAAAAGTAAAATGTTCCCCTTAAAGTTGGGTGTAGGCCTACTGTTCAAGTTGCGTGTAGGCCTACTGTTCGTCGTTGCGTGTAATATATTTTATTATTTTGTTTTATTGCCACCAACAACAGACGGTAGGCCTACCTCCACTAGTGCGATATAGGCATTACATAAAATTAACTAGGCTAAATACTAATGCACAAAAATAAAAATGATATCAAAAATCAAACAACATCTAAATATGTCCACTCAGGTGCACAAAAGAACATTAGGCCTACTAAACGAAATGCAAATAAAAAACTATGACGATTACAATGTTATAAAACTCAATAATGCTGAACAGCAATACCCACCATATAAACCCAAAGGTAATTTGCAAATTAAAGGTCGATCTACAACAGCCCGGCAACGGTAATGTTAGATATGATATGATTTCTAGTCAGCTTTGGGAGAAGCATGCTAGGTAGGCCTAAATAGCTAGGTAGGTGAGGCCTACTTGTAGCATGCTACGTTTTACCGGTAGCAGAACCGCTAGTGCACTACTTTATTTACGGAGCATATTGTAGCAACGTAAAAAGTAGCGTGATCTTTGAGTTAGTTACTATAAAGTTCCAGGGTAATTTTACCTAATCGGTAATTGTGAAGAATTACTCAGCGGACTGGAATTACTTTGAAAGGTAATTTAAATGATTGAGTGGTGTTACTTACATAACATGGTTTGTGTAGTGTTTTAAGTCAGCGCACATTGATTTTGGTATGTTTTTGGTCATTCAAAAGGTTTGTGTTGATCGACATAATGTTGATGTTTACATTGTGCGAGAGTGTGTTGTTGGGTGTGACATGTCGACTGGAGTGACGGCATGGTGGGGGAATGATGTATTGCAGTGCTGGCAACTAAATCCTTTGTATTTTTTGGGGGATTGACTGGTTTTCCTAAGTTAGCAATTCATCGGAATGAGGTGTGTGTTTGTGGTTTTGTTGTTGAGTTTGAGTTGGGGTCCACCATCCAGGGGCAGAGCTCCGGTTGGAGTTGGGGGGCTACTCCCCCCATTCAGTTATGCATCAAATTTCATTTTGGAATTCATATGATTCTAGACATTGGTATTATTAGCCTTATTTTGTTTATGACAATTGGCAACACAGCCTTAACTGAGAACCTGTTACCCCATATTTACAACAATTGTTAGACGAGGGAGCGCAGCGACTGAGTATGGCATAGGACCCGATTCTATTTTTGGCTATCGATTGTTGCGTTAAAAAAATGAAATTTTGGACAAACTTCGGATTACTCGGACAAACAAAAGCAAGTGACAGCTATCAAGTAACCTATCTTTCTGCAATCTATCCATTAAACTGATCCGTGGAAAGCCGTGACATTCGAATCATGTACAAAGTCAAAAATTAGTACCTAATTTTACTTTATTTTATATTTTAAATCTGACATTGACACCCTGCCAAATAACCTCAGCGGGCCAGAGAAGGAAGCACATATTTACTGGATAGCCAGGAAGAAAAATGATTGAAAAATCAAGCTTTCGGTATAGGAAAAAAAAAGTACCTAGGCCTATTTGATTTTATTGTTACCATGGTTGCAGTAATTTTGCTAAAATTTGTTCAAGATGTCCCTTTTAATGACCATAAACATCATCAGTGTTTACATCCAGTTTCTCAACAAAAATTGTCTCAAAACAAATGATAACACCAGTGCCAGTGCTGCTCTCCTACAGGGGGCCCTATGCTATTAGTACATTTCAATAAATACGGCACTTCGGTAATCCTGTGTGTGTACAGTAAATGTATGTGTGTGTTTATGTGTGTGTATGCCGAAAATCAGACGAAACGCTGAACAGATTGCCCTGAAATTTTAAACAGACTTCCGGTACAAGTTTATTGAGAACTGCTAACAAAATGAGCAAAATCCATTGCTATTTAAATTTTAAACCTACAAGAAATAATAAAATGAAAAATAGGCTGCAAATGTGTAGGATTTAATTTAATGACAATGGTTTTGTTCGTGGAGAAATCGTTTTATTTTTTATTTGTCAGGCTGTGAATGCATGCAGAGACCAAGGTTTATCGAATCTTGCACACTCAAGGTTCCCCCAAATTCCACTGGGAGATTGATTAATCCTTGCAATCTTTACATGTATTTCGTACTGGCTATGTTTCCATAGTATTGTAATGCATTTCAAAACATGTTTTACAGTAGGCCTATATACTTTTTTAAATACAATCCAAAAATTAAAAAACCCGTCCCACATTGGGTTTGAACCCAGGTCATCCACATTTTGGGTATAAGGGCGCCTTAGCCAACTAGACTAGGAAAACGCCAAAGTCATTGCTAGACGAGTGAGCAAGTCATGTGTTGAGTAGGCCTACCCGAGAACATTTGCATGTAAGTTGATATATGTATAAATGATAGGGTTTTAAGTTTAGTTGGTATAAGGGCGCATGTTACCGGGTACTCAACACATGGCTCACACACTCGTCTAGCAACGACTTTGGCGTTTTCCTAGTTACTTATAGGTAGAGATACGGGTTTTTAGCGTTTTAGGTTTATGATGCTACAAAATGCTAATTTTACTTTTAAAAAAAGTTTCTTATGCCTATTGAGAACAAGTTTATCAATGTATTCTAGCACTTAATGTGACTATATTGAACTGAAATGTTCCTATAATTCATCATTTACCATAAGAAGTGTAAGAATCACCCTACATTTAGGGTTTTGGTGGAAGGGAAACTAATTTATGCTAAAAATGCTAAATTTGTTAAAATTAATGCTAAATATTCTAAATTTAAATGCTCAAAAAGCTTATCTCTAATTATAGGCCTATGTGGGAACAACAATCATTCGGACCTCATCAACAGTGCATGCTTAGTTGCATACTACGTACTTATATATAACATCCAAACCATGTCCTATTTTTTAACTTTAACCTTAGCTTAAATGTGTAAGTGTAACCTTCCTTTGAATTGTATCCATGTTATGCAGCACTTGGACAATCGATCTCTGCTACTTACTGAAACGTTACGAGGTGTCGCACAAATTCCACACAGTAACATTGGGAATTAATCCCAGTTACAGAGAGGAAAATTTCTATGACAAAATCATTGACAAAGTGAGTACTGAACACATTTCTAATTGCTTTTCTCACTCTGAATATTATTTTGTGATGAACCTATTTTTGTATTTCTCAATTTGGTTGGTTGGGAAATATTCTCATAACTGGTATTGATAATATTTAATTAGGCCAAAATAAATTTTAAAAATCCAATCGACCAAGATACCGCTTAGGTTGGACTTTAAATTTATTTCTGGATTGTATTAAATACATCTTTTCATGTTTTAGGACGAGGAGCGAATTAGAAAACGCTTCCAAGAAGCTAGTGAGGCGGGCATAAAATCCAACAATCGTCTCTCAGTGCCACGATATAATGCTCCACTTGGCAAACTTTGGCCCTGTTATATTGTTAACAAATGCCAATCTGCTCAATTGCCTTAACTGCAGAAGGAAAAAAGTAGCAAGAGAATTGTTATCCTGCTTGCCATGGCCATTTGAATATCATGGGCATTACATCATTCTATGTGGTTTTGAAACCTCGAGCAACCAGTTTTTCTACCATAATCCCAGCTACAGAAATAGTAAATACGTAACTTATTTTTAAAAATTAATTAAGAGAATTTAAATTTAATTTGTGTAGGCCCACCTAATGGTGTGCAATTCTTTTTTCACATGTTATCTTAGTCCATTTTATGTGAGTGTGTTCAGTGTTGTTAGTGCATGTGTCTTATAGTGTCATGTCATGGTGGAAAGCGATGCAATGTTTTCTTGTGAACGAATCCATTTCGGTTATTAGTCGAATTGGGCTTTGCAAGCAAAGCTTTTCACAAGTCGCGCCACCATAGTACGTGCCACAGTGAGCCGTGAGGTATATAGTAGATAGTTTTTTATCCAAGGCCTTTGGACTCGTCGCGTAGTTCTTTGTGTTCGGCCGTGTGGATCTAGACCACCGTGATCCAGACGCCCACACTTTGGGCTTGTGCTAAGGTGGCGCTACTAGTGTGAGAAAGAGGCAGTGCAAATCCCAATTTATTAGATAAAATGGTTAGTCGCACCTGCCTGTCATAAGCCATTTTTTATTTGGTTCATTAATTCATATTGCATTTAATATCCTTTTTTAATTTGTTGCCAAAATTATTGTGTTTTAACTTTTAATACATTGTTGTTGAAATATTAGTACTATTTCAAATATTTACTTAGTTGATTGTTGTGTCTGCATCTATGTAAGTAGATTTATTTAGTTGCCCTCCTTTGTAAATCAGTTTTTTAACTGAAAAGGATAGACCTTAATTAAATAATAAAAAACAACACAACCAGGTAATTAACTTAACTTAATTAACAACAGTAGTGTACTGTACTCAAAGAAAACCTATCTATAGTATTGTATTGTTTTATTGCTCATTTGATTACAGCAAGAGCCACAATTTCTCCTCAGTTGTAAATAATACACACTTCTCTTCTATTCAGTCATTTTGAAAGATATGACCATGGGCCATGATTTAACTGTTCATATCAATTTGAGAATCACAAGTCTGTTACTGTAATATACAACTAGAGTTGCAGTCGACCAATCAAACGTGGATGAAAACGAATACTGTTGCAGTTCATAGAAAAGGGACACTGCACCAACAAGTCTAGCTAGCTGAGACTACTTAACAATATATATAGACTTCATTGTTAAGAAGACCATATAGTCTACCATTGGATTAAAGTCCACTGCAGACATTACCAACTTTTACCTGGATATACATCCTGCTGAATTGAAAACAAGGACAGTGGCTTCCCACTGGACTAACATGATAAAAAAAAAAGATGCGTGTTAAGCATTTCATAATTACATTCGTTGTGGTGCACATGGCACCTGAATATTGTTTATTATTATTAGTTTATTTCCGGTAGGCCGATAGGAACTCGTTGGCAACAAGAGTCGGTATAGAAGAGTACGACAGTCAACACTGTTATTTACAGATTACCCTCATTTTTTAATTTAAGTGTTGTATAATATGGGTTGTATAGCTAGGTTACTTAACGTTTAATTTCTTATTTTCTTTTCAGAACTGTGCACAATTTCATCAGACGCACTTGATGATGCAAGATTAAGTTTTGGAACCGATGAGGATGCTATACTAGTTTTCTCTTCAGAATGGGCGGAAGAAACATAGACTTTGTAATGTAAATAATTTTTCACGGCTGTACCTATGAGGCCTCATATAATTGAGGGCCTTCTAGGTTATCTGTTGGTGCCTTATAAACATTGGTGTGGGGATTCTAAAATCTCCTAATGGAAATTCCTAATGGAAACATGATATTACGTTTAAATTAATTAGAAAAAAGAACTTGGATGAACTACTACGTTTAAATTAATAGTGCAAATTCTATTTTGCCAAGCTTTTCAAGGATGCTGGTACGGGACACTGTACGTTTATGAATTAAGAATGTGCAAATGTGGAAGGGTAGATGAGCTTGGCCTTTTTTTTAGATCTCATTTCTTTTGAGTGTATAAGGTTTGGCAGTATTTTTACAAGTTTTTGTTATGTGTTAACATGTACCAGTAGTGTACTACTCAACTGAAACACGTTAACAGTAATCACTGGACAGAAATATTCAACCAAAAAAGCTCATCCATCAACGCAACTGGAAAAAGTGTTCACAAAGTGGAATAGTTTATTATTTAATATCTCTTTTTTGGTTATCAAACTGATTTACAAAATGTGAACAAACTAAGCTTCTGCTCCTTGTTAATATTTAATACAATTCAGAAGTTAAAAATCCATCCCGATCAGGGTTCGAACCCGAGTCGCCCACATTCCAGGTAGGCGCCTTAGCCAACTTGCCCACCGAGATAGAGTATAATGCAACTACAATGCAGAAGTTAATTAGTTACCGTCTCGGTGGTCTAGTTGGCTAAGGCGTCTACCTGGAATGTGGGAGACTCGGGTTCGAACCCAGATCGGGATGGATTTTTTAACTTCTGAATTGTATTAAACATTAACAATTCCACCTAGTGTTTCCCGATTAACCAAATCGAGAAAAAATTCTGCTCCTTGGTTTAAGAAGATTTTGGCATGGTCAAATCGCAAATAATGTCCTAATCTTATTAACTTGGGGGAACGATTCTGTCAGATTTTACAGGAACATTACAGGGAGTATAGGGACCAATATATAAACATAAGAATGTAGCAAAATCTTTTAACAAGTTTTTATATTGATGGATGGGATGGGCACTTGTGCATACCCATTCTTTCCTAAATGAGTACTTTCTTGGTTTTCAATGTGTGTTACCTAACTATGTTACCTAAGCCAAAGCAAAATTTTAAATGTTTATACATTATGTTTATTCTTAACCAATCTCGAGGTTTTCCTAAGGTCTGTTCGCTGGACGTTACTCGGAGTTACTCGAATCGTCTTTCAGATCACATCAAATCAGATCAAAATATCTTGAGCAAGTTAGATCACATTACTCTCGTGTTTTGAGACAATTGCTTCTTGGGACGAAGATCTACTCTAATCTACTCTAAAAAATAAAAATCACTCCAAAAAGAAAAAATTTATTGACGCGAAAGCCATTTTTATTTAAATAACACGCGCAATTCTATATATTGAACTTGCTCTAACTCTCTCCTCCTAAAAGGTCCGAGCAAGAAAATCATGGTCTTTCTGATTTAGATGAAGTTGCTTGAGTCCAAAAAACGTGATTCGAGAAAGTGATCTCGTGAAACGAACGACTATTTCGTTATGAGAGTAGATCTGAACAGTTAGAGCAGGTCCAACGAACAGACCTCTAGTGTCAAACAGCAAAAACGAGCAGTAATGATCCTCGGCTGAACTTTTTGATGGCTGGTGGCACACATAACGTACTCTTATATACTACATGCGCAAATTTTCTTTAGAGAAACAGTAAGTTCATGTGAAGGAGTTAAAACATGACAGTAGATTGTCCTATCCGTACTAGATTAGATTGGTAGTGTCACTCACTAGTGTGCAGTGTGGTTTGCAAGTGTTGACCTGCTAATCTGCTTTTGTTTCTTCACTTTATGCGATTGTATTTGAAATGTATGTTTTTTGTTGGAAATCAATCCAAGCATTAAACACAATTTTAAATTTGTTTGGTTTGTCAATTCAGAACCTTACAGACCTATAGATATTATTATTTTTTTCTTTCTTGTGCAAAGTTGGCCTCTTTAGCCATTCTTCTGTCTTGCTATCCAATATAAGACTGCCTCCCTTTCTATCCTGCTCAGTTCATCGGGCAGGGAGTCAATGTCACTCTTGAGGGCAGCGCATCTAAAGAGATGCGCTCTGTCTTGGTCTTCTAAATTACAAAGTTTACAGGTGGCCGGTTCGTTGGTAATATTAAAATGGTGCAGGTGGTGTTGCAAGACGTCGTGACCGGTTGCAAGCCGGAAATGGGCGGTGGCCGTCTTTCTCGAGCAGTCTTTGTCTGGTCCTTTCTTGATCTCAGTCCACCAGTTCTTTAGTCGTGAAGTCTCTTCTGTGGTGTTCATAAAGATCCTTTTTGTGGTTGATTTGATCTTAGTTTTGACATTTTTTAAGGAGAGAGGCGCTGCTGGTGGTTGCGGTGCTTTTGTGGCACTTTTTGCCAAGAAGTCTGCCTTTTCATTCCCCATGATCTTGCAGTGGCTAGGCTTAAAATTAAAGTGAAGGATATACAATACCGAAATGAATATGAACTTTTGGGAAAATCACAATTTATTGGATATCATATCAAAGATGTGGTTACATAACATGTACCGGTAGCATACTACTCAACTGAAACACGTTAACAGTAATCACTGGACAGAAATATTCAACCAAAAAAGCTCATCCATCAACGCAACTGGAAAAAGCGTTCACAAAGAACCAGGAACTAGGGAGTGTTTATTATTGGATGAGCGTGGCGAAGATTCCATTTCACTACACTGGAGAAAAAAATTCGGAATGTTTTTTAAAAATTATTATTTTTGGCTGTTTGCTAACACGATTCCGGCTAAACCGATACTCCAATTGCGATGAAATTTTCTGGAGGCCTTCGAAATCTCTAAACATAAAACTGCCACCTTTTAGAGCGCAATCGAAAAATTATTTCTCATAAAAATTGCAATTTTACGATATTTTTTGTTTTTCTTGTATTTTTCTGTTTGTATTTTTGTGTGTTTGTTAACACAATTCCGGCTAAACTAATCTCCAATTCCGATGAAATTTTCTGGAGGCCTTCGAAATCTCTGAACCTAGAACTGCCACGTTTTTGAGCGCAATCTAAAAATTATTTCTCATGAAAATCGCAATTTTCCGATTTTTTCCGATTTAAAAAAAATCTTTAAAAATTTCTTCAACTTATAACACCTACATGCTTATCCGATTGAAATCATTTTTTAACAGAACCTTAATTTTATGAATTGATATATTCGTGTGAAATTTGAGCGCAAACGAAAAATTATTTCTCATGAAAATCGCAATTTTACGCTTTTTTCGCTTTAAAAAAATTCTTTGACATATAACACCTACATGCCTTACCCGATTGTAATGATTTTTTCACAGAACAACAGAAAATCTGCATAACACATGACGCACCAATTACGTTCATCCAACAACGCGCCTGAAAAAGCGTTTGCAAAGCTTCCTAGTTATTACACATGTGGTGTCCGACTGCCTTACAAACATTTTACATAATATATAAAAACAACTAACAATCACAAATATAATGAAATATTTACAGAGTAATGCAATCTATATACACACGCAACAAGTCAATTTCAGTTGACACGTGGAGGAATATAAATGTTCGAATTTTGTGCATGAATTGGTGTGATGATAATGTTTTAAGGGATGTTGGCAATCTGTTCCATTCATTGGAAGCTCTGTGGTCGAATGATTTCTGGTAAGCTGCAGTTCTTTCTAGGGGTGGCTGCAAGTAGGCTACTCGGCTACGATGCTGGAGGCGTATGCGCAAGCATTGTATTGTAGAGGGTTAAGCATTGCAAAAATGTTTACCCTATTAATTGATATGTGCAGGGGTTGGACACTGGAATGGTTGAAAAGTAAAGAGAAAAAGTAAAGAAAATAAGTAACTTTTCTGAAGTAGGAGTAATATGTACATAGTTTCTGGGACTTTTCACATTGCCTTCTCACTAGTTAAGATTCTCCCAACTTATCGGACACTGCTCGACAGAAGAGAAATGGAGAGTCTTTTTATTTACTAACAATACATAGTTACTAACAGTTTTCACCGTGTAGTCCTTTTTTGGATTACACTAGTTCTTACTTACTACTACTAAGTATTTAACATAATATATTTTACTAAATAGTATATCGCCTCTAGTATATAATACCTACTAATAATTGGATGAGCGTAGCGAGCGAAGCGAAGATTCCATTTCACTACACTGGAGAAAAACATCCGGAATGTTTTTTTTTTTCTTTCATTTTGTATTTTTGTCTGTCTGTTAACACGATTCCGGCTAAACCGATACTCCGATTGCGATGAAATTTTATGGAGGCCTTCGAAATCTCTGAACTTAGAACTGCCACGTTTTTGAGCGCAATCGAAAAATTATTTCTCATGAAAATCACAATTTTACGATTTTTTTTTAATTTTTAAAAAAATTCTTGGGTTTACAACACCTACATGCTTAGTCCGATTGTAATGATTTTTTCACAGAACCTTAATTTTATGAATTGATATATTCGTGTGAAATTTGATCGTAATCGAAACATCATTTCTTATGAAAATCGCAATTTTAAGATTTTTTTCTATTTTTAAAATTTCTTCGGCTTATAACACCTACATGATTTATACGATTGTAATGATTTTTTCATAGAACCCTAACTTCATGAATTTATATATTCGTGTGAAATTTGAGCATAATCGAAAAATTATTTCTCATGAAAATCTCTATTTTACGCTTTTTTCGTTTTAAAAAAATTACGCTCATCCAACAACGCGCATGAAAAAGCGTTTGCGAAGCTTCCTAGTAAAATGCCATCCATCATGGCCATGTCAGTAATTTTTCCATCACATTGTCTCTCACATTTATATGTACATAGGCCCACTGCCAAAATCCAATGATACGGTCGGTACTTAAAATTATTACATTATTGGGTACAGTAACTTGGATAAAAATGAATTAATAAGAAGAACCTTAATTTACAAATTTCAAATATTGTACCATAAACAATAAACTGATCTTTATCATTCAAGTAGGTCAGTTTCTGTAATAAAGTCATTTACTGTACACTATAGTACATAGGCGCTGACTACGAGGGGGCTAAGGGTTAGAGCCCCCCTTAAAAAATCTCTCAGCCCCCCCCCCCTGAGATTTTAAACTTTTTAAAAATTAATTGTACTTGATTGTTTGAAAAAAAACATTATCTGGTCATAATTTCCTGAATAATATCAATGTATTTTAGTGAGGGATCGATCGTAGCTCGATAAATTGGTAGAATAGGGCTAAGTGCAAAATGTGTTGCTAATTTCTTCTTTAGTGAAAAAATCGGAAATTTTCCTTAAAAAATTGACGGAAAATTTGGGCGGAAAGGCTTCCCGAAGTTTTGAAAAATCAAAATTGCTAGAACAAGCAGAAGAACGGTGTTACAGAAATAGAAATTTTTAAAAATTTAGCTTTTTAACAAAAACACAAAAACTTTGGGTTCCTGCCCTGTCCAAAGTTGGGAAAAGTCCAAATTATATAGATGAGCAAATTGCAAATTGAGATGGAGAGTTTTTCCTGTGGTATAGTAAGTCTATTGGAGATTTTTCGCTCTTTCATAAAAACACTATCTTTAAAAAAGCTTATGGTTACTTTGGACCCCAGGGCTGTCGAAATTGTGTTTTAACAATGTGCATATTGTGATAAGAATTGTTTCATTTCGTGGACTTATTAGAAATTGCCTTATCTTCTTACGTAAATATTTTCAAAAAAAATTGAATTTAATTTTGGGCCCAAAGCTGCCCAAAGTAAGGACAAATTATTTAATCATTGCGGAATTTTTCGGATCAACAAAATTAAGATGCAAATTGGAACTTAGATAGATGAAAAATTGTCCATTCTTTCATAAAAACACCATTTCAAAAGAATCTGATTGTTACTTTAGGCCACATGGGCTGTCAGGGGTAGGCCTAAAGCAGCCTATAGGTTTTAAAAATAATTGTGGTATATACACAATAATAATAATAATAATAATAATAATAATAATAATAATAATAATGTTAATGATGATGATGTTAATGGTAATATATGTTTGGACTAGAACAATAGAAAAAAAATCAAGTGGTAATTTTGAGCCTCATGGATTGGTTATATATCCAAAGTGGGGAAAATCAAAACTTCCAAATAAGCAGAATAATGCTGCAATTAGGATTAGATTAAACGGAAAATTTTCGCTCTTATAAAACACCATCTTTAAAAAATGGGGTGGTAATTTAGGCACTAGGGTAGTTTAACTGACTTTGGATTGCCATGGGGCCAAAAAGGCTTTAATCAAAACCAAACTTTATGTCCTCAGTTCTTTATTCAACGAATATATTTGAGCCCCCCCTGAGATTTTAAGAAGTCGGCGCCTATGCTGTAGTAAGCTTTTTGTAGTAACAATTCTGTCAGACCAGATGTGAATTTAATATATTGAGGTATATATTTGATTTTTCTTATTTGGAACAAGGTTGTAGAGAATTTTATTGGATGAGCAAAGCAAAGACTTCAATTTCACTGACCCCCCAAAAAATTTAGCTCGGGTGTATTTGTTTGTTTGTTCGCTCTCTACCGGACAAACGGCAAATGCGATCTTGATGAAATTTTGAGGGGACCTTCGAAATCTCTGAACTTAGAGGTGTATTGTTTTTGGGTACAATCAAAGAAATATTTCTCATGAATATCGTACTTTTACGATTTTTTTCGATTTTTAGCGCGATATTTTCGTAACATTTGGGCCGATTCTGCCCAAACGGGTGGGGCTACAACGTTCATATTTCACATGGACATTAAGGTTATGGTGATGTATTGCTTTTAGAAAGAAAAAGTTGAAAAAGTTAGCCAGAATCCATAGAAATATAGCTTTTAATATAAGTTTTTTGTGCGATATTTTCGTGCCATTTGGGCCGATTCTGACCAAACGGGTGGGGCTACAACGTTCATATTATACATGGACATTAAGGTTAAGGTGTTGTAGTACCTTATGAAAGAAAAAGTTGAAAAAGTTAGCCAGAATCCATAGAAATAAAGCTTTTAATATAAGTTTTTTACGATAAATAATACCAATTGACAAGAAACAATAGAAACTTGACAACAATCACCTACAATGCGTAGGCAGCAAAACAAAGCACTTGCAAAAGTAAAGATATCCCACGCAAACTAAAAACTTAAAAAAGCTCATCCATCAACGCGGCGGGACTTTAGCGTTTTCCTAGTTTATATAAACAAGAGTTTTCCTGGTGATTTATGTGAGTTGACATTCCCCAAAATTCTGTTCCATACCTCAGATGTGATTCAAATAGAGAGAAGTAGCATAATTTAGCAGTTAATACCTTGCTAATGTGTTTGATGCTTTAAATTGCAAAACAAGCAGAGCTGAGTTTTTTAATTAGTAATAGCATTTATTAGGTAGTTTTGTCTGTCATAAAGTCTTTTACTCTGTAGTATGCCTTTTGTGTCCAAAATTTTGTTAGTTCATTTTGGAATTTGATGTGTTCTGTTATGTTTTTTATTGATTTGGGGAGTTTATTGAATAGAGTAATAATCAGAGTTTTTTTTACCTAGATTTGTACGATATTGGTAAAGATGGAGATCATTTTTGTGCCTTGTGTTGTGGGTAAGTACGCCACTGTTGAATGAGTGTGGATGTTTTTTCTTATTAATACAATTGACTTGAGAATGTAAAGGCATGTAACTGTAAGAATGTTTAGTGTAATAAAGTAGGGTTTGCAATGCTCTGTCTGCTTAAGGGTACATAATGCTCTGATTGCTCGTTTTTGCGTGATGAATACCTTGTCGATATGAGTCGATATTACCCAAAATTCGATTCCGTATCTCAAGTACGATTCAAATAGAGAAAAGTAACATATTTTAGCAGTTGATATGTTGCTTATTTGTTTGATGCTCTTAATTGTAAAACAAGCTGAGCTTAGTTTTGGTATTAGGGTGTTGATGTGGGCATGCCAGGTTAAGTTGTTATCTATTGTTATTCCTAGTAATTTTGCTTGTGTAGATGATTCTACTGTGAATTTATCATGTGAATTTGTAATACAAGGTATTTGGTTGAGTGATTTGTTTTTTTGGATTGAATGGAATTGAATAAATTTGGTTTTTGTTGAGTTTAGCAGTTGTTTGTTCACCGTAAACCATTCGGTAATTCTTTTATCTGCCTGATCTTGAAGTTGTATTGTCTCAGTAGCGGTAATACTTGTAGTGAAGTCATCTGCAAAAAGCTCCGCATCCTCTATGTGATCAGGTAGATAATTAACAAAGATGATAAAAAATAGTGGGTCAAGGATTGATCCTTGTGGAACGCCGCAAATTACTTTTTCATTCGGATGAATTCGATGAATTTGTAAGTTTGTTGTCCTTTAGTTCAGTCATTTTGACGCATTGCAGTCGGTCAGTCAGGTAAGAAGTTATAAGCTTTAGGGCCGGTTTTTCAATCGGTCGTTAAAGAGTTCGTAAAGCTTAATCAGCTGATTAGCAGAAGTCGGTGTTTTTCAATGGCTGCTTAACGCTAATCAATTGATTAAAACATCTTAACGGATCGTTAAAGTTACGGGCCGAAAATGAATCCGTTAAGGCTGTAACAGACTGATTAAAGACTGTTATAAATTGGCATTTCCAAAAGTATTACGTAAATACTCCCATGCAAATATGCACACAATATTTATTTATATTTATATGTTTATTTAATTTAATGAATTCAGTTTTTAAGTGATAATATTGTAAATGGACTTTTATTCATTATGTGGCACATGACACATGTCACAAGTGATTTATTACAAAGTATTTTATGTTTTAATGGCTTTTTATTGCGACCTAGACACTATGCCACTAGAGAGCATATTATTATAGGATGCTTTCTGCAAGTACATCAATATGCTATGATTCATACCGACAATGTTGGCTCGGGCGCTAAGCGCTCGACTCTGATTCGGGAGGTACCGGGTTCAAATCCCGTCGAGACCGGCAATCCTGACTGAAGGTTTTTTCCAAGGTTTTCCTCAGTCAAGGCAAATGCAAGGGATTGAGTCCTCTAAAACAGCCCTCGGACATCCCTTCACAATTTCTTATCCGCACATACCTAGTTCACCTGAAGAGGGGCTTATTGCACCCTATAACAGGTTTCCCACGATAAAAATTTAAATTTGTTGACTCATGCTTCGTTCAAGGGCTTATGGAAACTTGATGGAAAAATTAAAACATTTGAGGTGCATTTACATGGTTAAAATTGAATTGATTTATGTTTTCAACTGAAGACTAGAATAAAGTTAATGTACCGGTATTTTGTATAAAAAAAACTTCATTTGTACTGGAACTCACTCTGCAACAATAATTATTTAAATTGAACATTCAAAATGCGAATCGTGTGCCCAAGTTACCGCCGCAATGTTCAAAACGTATGAGCGTGAAACATTAACAAATTTCCAAGATGAAACAAAATCACCTCATTTTTATTTCCCATTTAACACCCTTAAAAAATAATATGTGGGTGTGAAAATTTAAAAAAGTTTCCCCTAGCGGGGATCGAACCCCAACCCTCCGTGCGGAAGGCCAAAGGCCTATCACGGCGCCATGCCGGCCATGTAGATTTTGCTCCGCTACCCGCCTACTTATACGTAATGAGCTGAATTAGAAAAACACATTGTATAATATGTTTTGATCGTCAATATGGATGCGTGCTACAATGAAATAATTATTAAAATCGTCTTGGACCGCGCATTTGTGTAAGAATTGTTATTTTGCGGACATTTACTTCTTGTAACGGGCTCGCCACGGCCGAGTGTGTGGTGCACTGCTTTGGAAGACTTCGTTAGTTAACGGAGACTTAAAATCACATTGAAAAACGCAAACTGCACAACCATTGATTAAAACTGTTCGTAAAGCTTAACAGTCTGTTAGCTGACGAACTCTTTAACGACTGATTGAAAAACCGGCCCTTAGACCACTTCCACGTATGCCATAGTACTCTAGTTTGGCTAGTAGTATTGTATGGTTAACACAATCGAACGCTTTTGTGAGGTCGCAGAATATACCCAATGTGGGTAAATTTAGGTCTACTGCTCCGACAACAGTTTTAAGAAATCTACTGATTGTGTCGCTTGTTGATTCGCCTCGTCTAAATCCATTTTGCCTCTCCGTTATGGTATTAAACTTGTCAAAAAATGAGACCATTCGTGTGTATATTATGGTTTCTAATATTTTTTAAGCTGCCGGAAGAATAGATATTGGTCTGTAGTTACTGGTAATATGTTTACTTTCTTTTTTGGATGAGCGTAGCGAGCGAAGCGAAGATTCCATTTCACTACACTGAAGAAAAAAATCCGGAATGTTTTTTTTTGTATTTTTGTCTGTTCGTTAGCACGATTTCGACTAAACCGACAGTCCAATTGCGATGAAATTTTCTGGAGGCCTTCGAAATCTCTGAACTTAGAATTGCACGATTCGAAAAATCGATCAAAAAATTATTTCTCGTGAAAATCGCAATTTTACGATTTTTTTCGATTTTTTTTAAAAATTCTTCAACAAATAACACCTACATGCTTTATTTGATTGTAGGGTAATGATTTTTTAACAGAACCTTAATTTTATGAATTAATATATTCGTGTGAAATTTGAGCGCAATCGAAAAAATATTTCTTATGAAAATTGCAATTTTAGGATTTTTTAAATTTTTAAAACATTCTTCGACTTATAACACCTACATGCTTTATCCGATTGTAATGATTTTTTCACAGAACCTTAATTTTATGAATTATTATTATCGTGTGAAATTTGAGCGCAATCAAACAATTATTTATTTCTCTTAATAATTGCAATTTTACAATTTTGCTATGGTGCTGGGATAATGCTAAGTGTTTAAGATTAAACTAGGAAACGCTCTGTTTGACGCGTTGATAAGCGAGCACGTGCTATAGCTAGACCCACATTGCATCCACCGCCATCTAGAGGACCTTGACTCCTTGGGAAAACTATTTAATTAAACTCTTTGTTGACAAATAATAGACTGCTTCCTCGAAAGTATTTTGATTACTTCTAGGTGGCAGTGCATTAGAAACTTCGCGCGTCTTTTCGTTGTCATGGCAACGTTACTTTTGTTATAATGTAATTTCCATCTACACTACTTATCGGATCAAAATAAAATTAACATATTCGTGACCGGACGGACATTCTAAATGATTTGGCTATCTCAGATTTTGTCGCCGTTTAGTTTGAAAAAAAAACTTTCGATTAACTTTAATGTAACTTTTTAACTTTTGAACGATTTTGCCACAAAACTAATGGCATTCAATCGAGAACGAAGCTTGCGGATGGTGAAAATTTCAACTCGATCCGAGCCTCCGTTCGAACGTTATGGCGAGACATACAAACAAAAAAACAAACAAAAAAAAACAAAACAAAACCAGTGACTAATTTTTCCGGCAGAGTCAAATGGAAACGCTCGCTTCGCTCGCTTACTAGGAAACGCTCTGTTGGACGCGTTGATAAGCGAGCACGTGCTATAGCTAGACCCACATTGCACATTTTTTTAAATTTAAAAATTTACGACGTTCGCGTTTCCAGTATTATTTATTATTGCCAAGGTATTAGGGTAAACCCTGTTTAAATCTTTACTTTAAAATCCACGCATCTAGAGGACCTTGACTCCTTGGGGAAACTATTTAATCTCTTTGTGGACAAATATGAGTCTGCTTCTCAGAAAGTATTTTGATTACTTCTAGTGGTCGTGCATTAGAAATCTTCGCGCGTCTTTTCGTTGCCATGGCAACGTTACTTTTGTTATAATGTAATTTCCATTACTTACTTATCGGAATCAAAATAAAATTAACATATTCGTGACCGGACGGACATTCTAAATGATTTGGCTATCTCAGATTTTGTCGCCGTTGAGTTTGAAAAAAAAACTTTCGATTAACTTTAATGTAACTTTTTAACTTTTTGAACGATTTTGCCACAAAACTAATGGCATTCAATCGAGAACAAAGCTTGCGGATGGTGAAAATTTCAACTCGATCCGAGCCTCCGTTCGAACGTTATCGCGAGACATACAAACAAAAAAAAAAAAAAACAAACAAACAAACAAAAAAAACAAAAACAAAACAAAACCAGTGACTAATTTTTCCGGCAGAGTCAAATGGAAACGCTCGCTTCGCTCGCTTAAAAACAATACATCTAAACATTTACCAGACGGATTTTATAATTTTTGTTTTGTTTGATAAATATGATTTTTTCCCTTTGCATTGTTTGAAAATGTATGTTTTTTGTGAAAAATCTATATTTCCCATATTTTAAATAAAAAACTATAAATCTCATCAAAAAAGTGTCCAGTGAATTTGTCAGAATAAGACTTGTGAGCACATTAAAAAAGAAATTATCCTTTCATCTTAAAAACTGTAGAAGAAGTAGGAACAATTGTTAGCAAATGTGCTAGAATAAAAGTTTTGAGATAATAACATTTAAAGTTTATTTATGTTGTTTTTTTGGTAGGTAAAACAACAGAAAATCTGCATAACACATGGCAGCTCAATGCACCAATTACGCTCATCCAACAATGCGGCGGGACTTAAGCGTTTTCCTAGTGAATATAGGGATAATTTTTTATATTTTCAATGCTTGGGGAAAGACACCGTCCTCCAGGCAAGTATTGAAAATATTAGATAATGGTTCAGCTAATTCATTTATACATTTTTTGAATACCATAATTGACAAATCATCGATTCCCGTAGAGTGTTTAGACTTTAGTTTTAGTATAATATCTTTGATTTCATTTGGGGTTGTTTCATAAAAGTAAAGGGATTACGTGAAGTATTAAATTAAATTAAAGTAAATTAGTAGTAAAGTAAATTACGATTGCCGATTGGTCTCTGTTGCCACTGCAACCAGTGGTGTCACATCCACAAATTATATATGGGTATATGGTCACTTTCCTAGGTAAAGTACTGAACTAACACGAAGTACAATGAGGAGACCCTGTGGGTCTGGGGCACTGGCGCACAACCTTGAAAAATTTTCTTAGAGTGTGATAAGAATATTTTAAGTTTTTTTAGGCATGTTTTTTTTGGTAACATTTGTTAGTGGTGACTGGTGATGATTGTTTTGATTGCAAAATTATTTTTAATACTATGTTCTATGACTTTTTTTGTGATTTTATTTGTACCTAAAGATAGCATTTCAGCATATATGCCTACTCTTGACTTTATGTATACATGGAGGGGTAGAGGTCTGGTATATATTGTTTAACCTTGGATAGTAGGCGACTATGACGCTGTTATGTTAGTACTTTAGACAGAAGTTTTAAAAAATTTAAAAAGTGACTACACCGGGATCTTTTTTTAAATTTCTGTCGAAAGTACTAATACATATAATAGGCCCTATATACCGTATGTATGTACCGGGTATGTATTTTTGGAAATACATTACATAGGCCTACACCACATACCCTCGTATGTGCCCCATGACACCACTGATCATGCAGATGGTAGACTAGTTATTCTTGGATTCAGATAGCTCCAAAGAGAAATACAGGAAAAATTTAACTGTCTTCTTTACCTATGAACAACTAGGAAATACAGTTGCCGAGGATTCAGAATTAGGTAGAACACATAGTTCCATTGTACAGCCCATAAAACGTTACGGAATTCACCCATAGAATATATGACGGAGTTCTCGACATGCATGCATGCCAATATTATTTAAATTTACTTCCTACATTAATTTGTGCCATCCTAGTAGGTAGGCCTTCCTAAATATAGGCCCTACCTAGCCTTGATAATGTTTTTTCCCCTATTTTCAGATTTTCAGGTAGGCCTTCCAAAATATAACTTAAATAATTTTTTTTTCAGATTGAATAAGTATTTCCATTGTTTTAAGCTTACATATTCTTTTCACAAATTTAATTAATTTTTAAATACAGTACACTTGCACAATATCACAACAAATAATTCAAACTTACATGTTGCGGCACCCATATAATTCGCACATACAATAATTTTACATAATTGTGCCATCCTAGTAGGTATGCCTTCCTAAATATAGGCAGTAAAATC